>JAJOOS010081968.1:0-12320 GCA_029582725.1 Solanum chiquidenum
CCTTATGGTTTTAGTGTCTATGCGATGAATGAATGCTAAGAGGCTTGTATTAGACCTCTTCGAGGTCGAGTACGTCGGTTACGACTAGGGGGTGCTCCCGGGTCGTGACAAACATGGTATCAGAGCATAAGTTTCCGGGATGGTCTTAGGTTGTCTCAAAACCACATCTAGTAGAGTCTTGTTCATAATGTGAAGCGCGCCACATTATCAATAGGAGGCTATTGGGTGCTCCTGGGTCGTGACAACTGTGGAGGATTCAAGGCAATAAATTCACGAACTCTCGAACCTCCGGGCCCTTCAAAAGGTCCGGCAACATCTGGCACAACTGGATGATGTTGTGCGGCTACTAACTGTGCTAGCATATATACTGCACTCTTGAAATCATGATCAGATAGAATAGGAGGAACTAGAGGTGATACTGCTGGTGGAGCCGGGGGTCGTGTAGCCCTCGGAGGCTCCTGAAGCAGTGGAGAAGCTATAGGAGGCTGAGAAGATGTCTTCCCCTGGGTCTCACAATGGGCTGCTTCCACCTGTGGTACCTTGCCAGTACCCTCGCCTGCAGGTGTATCTAGTTCCTGGCTAGTTGTGGTCTGTCTGGTGTTATCCATCTCTATCTGCATACAAATATCAATTATAAGCCAGAAACCTCAACCCTTAAGACACCGCTCTATAGCACGAGGTGAGCAAAAGAAGGATAGTCATTCTAACATGCCCGGTAGCTTCTTGCTTATCGAATGTGGTGCACAACACATTTATAAACAAGACTCTATTAGACACAACTTGAAGACTCCCTAGGATACGACGTTGCTCTGATACCAAGTTTGTCACACCCCAAACTCAAGGGGCGCAACTGGCTCCTAATGCCAAAACTCAGGCCCGAGTCGACCCTGCTGAACCATTTGTTACTAGCGCATCGCAGCCACACGCAATCAAGAAATCAAACAAGTATATCTCGGCTTAAAATTAAACCATCGGCCGGCAAGGCCCCTGCCAACTGATCTATAAAAGAAACAGCCACTCCCAGGATGTCATATAAATAAATAGCCAACTAGCACAGAAGTCCTGATTGGGCCGTCGAGGCCACCATGATATCTATACCAAAACTAAAAGCAGGTATATATCAATACAATACATCAAACATCTCACAAGCTTCAGCAAACCAACCACATAGGCCAGTATGGCCATAACGTAGCTATACACCCCACACACTAGTTTGCAAGCCTCTAAGAGTAGTAAAGATTGATTGGACAGGGTCCCAGCTTACCCATAAAAATATATACAACAAAAGATAACAAACCTCCACACTCTGGCAGCTCCGAAGGAAAGGGCTAGCCAACCGTATAGAAGTCAATCCTGCTGCTGAGGAGGTCTACTCGGATGTCTGTCGGGACTTGCATGCATGAATGCAGCGCCCCCAGGTAATGGGGCGTCAGTACAAAATAATGTACAGAGTATGAATGGTTGTAGACTAAATGAGCAAGCATCATAATATACCAAAAGCAATCAGGTTAGGAAATCAAATTTAGATAAGCATGCCAACCCACTACTGAATCTAATAAAATACAATAATGATCAAACATCAACCTAACCAAGCCCCCATAAGCCCGGTAGGAACCAACAACATACCACCTACTTAGGCCCCCATAAGCCCAGAAGGTGCCAAATTAATCCACATAACCTTATCGGTAGCCCCTTGTCTTTGTAAGAAGTCACAATGCCCTTTTTTGCAACGATATAGCCCCGTAGGCAGCGCATAGCCCTCTTAGGAAACTTCATAGCTCTATAGGCTGCACGTAGCCCTCTTTTGCATCACATAGCCCTGTAGGCAATACATAGCCCTCTTTGGCGTCAAAATAGCCCCGTAGGCAACACACAACACTCTTTGGCATCAATATAGCCCCGTGGCAACACATAGCCCTATTTGGCAATAACATAGTCCTATTAGACAACATCATAGCCCCCATAGGAAGTTCATAGCTCAACAGTTAACCACAATAGCCCCAAGGGCGACAACAAACAATTAAATAGGCTGAAGGCGAGCAATTTAGCTATAAACAATATATATATGAATAATCTCCAAGTCGTTCTTAACTTAGGGTCTTTCTTAACAGATCGTGAGTCCCTAAAATGAGGGGTTATAACCACCCAATCAGCCAACCACTCACTATTACATCTACAAGATCACCAACGTTAACAACATCTAAGGAAACATGTCGAACGAAGGGAATAACATTAACATACCTTTCCAATGAACACTCGAAAGACCGTAGTTCCTTCACGAAAGTTGTTCCTTATGTCCTAAGCTTCACAAACACTGTATATACACAGCTGGTACGCACCTATAAACAGTTTATAATTAATCTTATATCGGCAGATTTGTCATATTGCTCCAACTTGTCGAAACGTCCGTAGAAATTCATAAAAACAATCATAAAAGAGTCCCAAGATGATTACCTTAGTTAACCAAGTTAAAACCTTGAAGAAACACCAATAATTACAAATCTATATCTTCAAAAACCAGCTCCAAACGCAGCAACTAGAAGGGAAAAATGATTGCCACGTGTAGGTATTACGTTTCTAGGCACGGGGGCAATGTTTAATGGTAGAAATCGTCAAAACTAACCTTCATTATGCTAGGACTCCATAGAAACCCTCCCCTAAGTTTTATCTCTGGTTTTTGGAACTGAAATGAACTGTTTCCATGGCTTAAACGTTAAATAGCCGACATACCATATTTCTTTACCCGACCCGGATCCGACCTGGATTCTGCCCTGGCAGTCCCTAGTAAAACCCTCATAACTTTTTACTCGGATGTCCTTTTGATACGGCATTTTGTGCGTTGTAAACTAGACTCGTAGGCCTTCGATTTAATGGGTAATAGTACTTCTAACTCTTTATATAGTGGGATAAAATATCCAATACATTTGACCCAAATTTCAAAGAAATCTTTAAAAAAGATCTTATGATAACTTTCGCCAACTTTTATTTTGCCACTTACTAAACTTCAAAACTTGAGATAAAACCCTTGAACACTTAAAATATGACATACCACATCCTTTTTAATTTATTACTCACCGTCTTTGTCTTTCCACGAAGGTACGAGTTAATTCAGACGTTTTGGAAAAGTCGGGGTGTTACACTATGTATTCCCAAAGGGTTTAAAATGTTTTCACATTTAAAAAAAAAAGGAAACCTCAATTTCTAAAGAGCCTTCGGGCTAGTTTTCAGAAAAGAGTAATCGCTTTCTAAATGAAGTAAGAGGGGAAACTTTCATTTTCAAGATAGCCTTTGAGCTAAATTTTTGAGCACTAATTTCAAATCACATAAATAGTTTGTTTTTAAACATAAGAGTTAATATTATATTATATTTGGGAGTAGTATTGAGCAGTGATATGGGGGAGAGTTCAGACAACTCATAGCCCCCATAAACCATGTAGCCATCATGGGTAGAAAAGGGTCATACTTTTTAGATAATTCCTTTAGTGATTTTTAGCATAGACTAATGGATCCACTTAGTAGTTTAGTTCCTATACCCTTGGCAAGGTATAGGATGCTCTGGCAGTGTGAGGGAAATCATTGTATAATCACAATAGCTCTTACGTGATGGTTGTCGGTTAGAGAAACTCCCACAACAGTATTTTGTATTTTTATATACATGAGAATTATTTTTATTTTTATATACAAACAGAGTTCATATTATATCTTTGTATACATACATAGTTAATATTGTATTTCTAAATACACGCAGAGTTGACATCATGTTTTTAAACAACTTTTCTAATATTGCACTTGTTTTAAACTGCTTTATATTGAAATAAGTTCAGTTATGTTGAGTTGAGTTGAGCCAAGTAAGTTCTTTAGTTTCCTACAAATTCATTTCAAGCCTATGTTATGTTTAGAATTCCAACTCGGATACTCGTACATTCAATGTATTAATGCCACTTGGCCTGCATCATATTATGATACAGATGAAGTAACCTAGGATCAATATCCAGCGCATCGTTGATCGGGTTGAGCACGCAGAGTCAGTTTGTGAGCCTCCTTGCTCTCCGGAGAGGTCCTTTTTCATTTGCTTTTAGTTGTAGTGTTTCAGTTGTTAGGATGATCGGGGATCTTGTCCCGACATCCATCTCAGTTATTAAAGGGTTCATAGATAGACAGTCAGTAGTGCAGTTGTCTTTACATTTTAATTATCTCATGTATTAAGACTTGAGTTGCCATTTTGGTCAGTTAAATGTTGATCTTTGAAACATTCTTTGTATATATTGAGCAATTCAGATTACTTTTTAAAGTATTTATCATGAGTAATTCTTACGCTGAGTAAGTAAGTCAGGCCAAGGGTTCGCTTGGGACTAGCAATGGTCTTCGAGTGCAAGTCCCACCCAGGGTGTATGCTCGGGGCGGGACAAACTTGGTATCAGAGCTTAGAGTTCAAGAGTCCTAGGGAGTCTATGAAGTTGTGTCTGTAGAGTCCTAGTTATTGGTGTGCAGCGCGCCACATCTATAATTAGGAGGCTACAACATTTAGAAACTATCTCACTTCTTTCATATTCATTTCATGCGTTAGAGGTAATCTCTAAAAAGTTTCTTTCTAACTCGTGCTTATGCGTAACCATTTGCGAGTTGGACTCTTTTTTAGAGTGCTTTCAAGTGGCGTTTCTTTCCCCGTGAGCTAAGAGAAGCAAAGATATGGTTGACGATATGAGGAGCAAGATGAGTATGGTTGTTGTTGGGTTACCTCGTCTGACAAGTAAGGAAAGTAAGGTTGCGATGCTAATAGGTGACATGGACATAACAAGGTTGTAATCCATGTGCAACAAGTTGATGAGGATAAGCTGAAGGATAAAAAAGAGTTTAAGAATAAGAGGGTAAGACATAAGGAAATGAATTCTGGCAACAAAAGAGTAGTGTGAACTGGTCTTCTTTCCAACATAAACAGAAAGGACCTGCTCCATCATCTTCTAGTGCACCTGCACCAAGAAGAAATGTGAGTACAATAGTCAGAATTTCAGAGCTAGACCTGCATTCGCAAGGTACTATGGCACAAGGGGGTACTAAGACTTCTGCATGTGCCAAGTGTGGTAGGAGCAACTAAGGGGTGTGTCGTGATGGATCCACTAGTTGCTTCAAGTGTGGCCAGAACGGTCATTTTAGGAGAGAGTGTCCTAAGAGCAGACAGAGTAATGGTAACGGGGGCAATAGAGCCCAATCTTCTTCAGTTACTCCACCAGACAGAGCTGCATCTAGATGAGCTACTTCAAGGGTAGACGGAGAAGAAAACCGTCTTTATGCTATCACTAGTGGCCAAGAGCAAGAGGATTCGCCAGATGTTCTCACTGGTATGATCCAAGTCTTCAGTTTTGATATTCCTCCAGAGTAATATCTTGAGCCCTTTAGTGTTTCTACACCTGTTGAAAATTCTATTCTAGTAGAGAGAGTCTATCGTGATTGTACTTGTTTTCATCAATCACAAGAGTACCATGGCTGGTTTAGTTAAGTTAAACATGGTAGATTTTGATGTCATTCTAGGTATGGACAGTCTTCATGCCTGTTATGCATCAATAGATTGTAGAACTCGAGCAGTCAAGTTCCAGTTTCCAGTGAACCAGTTATAGAGTTGAAGAGCAGTTCAGCAGTGCCTAAGGGTCATTTTGTTTCGTACCTTAAGGCGAGAGAGTTAGTTTCTAAAGGTTGTGTCTATCACTTAGTTCAAGTTAATGATGCTAGTGTTGAGATACCTCCTAGTCAGTCAGTTTCAGTAATAAGAGAGTGTCTAGAAGTCTTTCCAGATGATCTACCCGGAGTCCCTCCTGAGAGAGTTAAAAACTTTGGTATAGATATTCAGATATCTGTTCTATCTCTATTCCACCATACAGGATGGTACCGGCAGAGTTTAAAAAACTTAAAGAGCAGTGGAAAGATCTTTAAGAGAAAGGTTTTATTCGACCAAGTGTCTCACCTTGGGGCGCTCCGTTCTTTTTTGTGAGAAAGGAAGATGGTTCCCTTAGGATGTGTATATATTACCATCAATTGAACAAGGTTACCATCAAGAATAAGTATCCTCTTTTGAGAATTGATGATCTTTTCAATCAGCTTCAGGATGCTTTATGTGTCTCTAAGATAGATCTCAGATAAGGCTACCATCAATTAAGAGTAAGGGAATGTGATATTCCAAAGACAGCTTTTAGGACTCGTTATGGTCATTATGAGTTTTTGGTCATGTATTTTGGCCTGACTAATGCACCAACAACGTTCATGGACCTTATTAATAGAGTCTGCAAACCTTATTTAGATATGTTTGTTATCGTCTTCACTGATAACATACTAATCTATTCAAGGAATGAAGAAGATCATGCTAGCCATCTCAGAATAGTTCTTCAGACTTGAAATATAAGGAGTTGTATGCTAAGTTCTCTAAATGTGAGTTTTGTCTTGAGTTTGTGGAATTCTTAGGCAACATTGTGTCTTGAGAGGGAATTAAAGTTGATACTCAGAAAATTGAGGCAGTGCAGAATTGGCCCAGACCCACATCTCCAACTGATATTAAGAGTTTATTGGGTTTGGCTGGCTAGTATAAAAGGTTTATAGAGGGGTTCTCATCCAGTAGTCCTCTTTGACCAAGTTGACTAGAAAATAGTAGTTTCAATGGTCTGAAGCTTGTGAGAAAAGCTTTCAGGAATTGAAAAAGTGGTTGACTACTGCCCAATATTGAGCTTACTAGAAGGTACTCAAGGCTCTGTGGTGTATTGTGATGCATCTAGACTTGGTTTGGGTTCTTTATTAATGCAGAATGGTAAGGTTATAATTTGTGCCTCCAGACAGCTGAAAGTTCATAAGAAGAACTACCCAACCCATGATTTAGAATTGGATGTTGTGGTATTTGCTTTGAAAATATGGTGCCATTATCTTTATGGTGTTCATGTGGATGTGTTCACCGATCACAAGAGCATTCAATATGTGTTTACTCAATAACAGCTCAATCTCAGACAGAGGTGGTGGTTAGAATTACTCAAGGATTATGACATGAGTATTATTTACCACCCAGGTAAGGCTAATGTTGTTGATGATGCCTTAAGCAGGTTGTCTATGGGTAGTACCGCCCATGTTGAGGAAGAAAATAGAGAGTTTGCAAAATATGTGCATAGGCTTTCACGCATGGGAGTCAGGCTTATGGATTCCACGGAAGGAGGAGTAGTGGTGACGAATGGGGCTGAATCATCATTAGTGCCAGAAGTAAAAGGCAAGCAAGACCAGAACAAGGGGGGATGGTGTATTGAGGTATCGAGGCAGGTTGTGCGTACCAATGGTGGATGGGCTCCAAGAGAGGATCATGGAGGAAGCTCATAGCTCCAGATATTTCATTCATTCGGGTTCCACAAATATGTATCGTGATCTGAGAGAGGTGTATTGGTGGAATAGCATGATGAAGGGCATTGCAGAATTTGTTGCTAAGTGCCCAAATAGCCAAGAAGTTAAAATAGAGAATCAAAGGCCTAGTGGCTTGGCTCAGAATATAAAACTTCTAGAATGGAAGTGGGAGATGATTAATATGGACTTCATCACAGATTTACCAAGGTCTCGCAAGCAGCATGATTCTAGTTGGGTGATTGTCGACAGAATGACAAAATCAACTGACTTTTTTACGGTAAAAACCACCCATTCAGTAGAAGATTATGCCAGGTTGTATGTTCAGGAGGTGGTAAAACTTCATGGAGTCCATTCTTCAATTATATAAGATAGGGCTGCTCAATTTACTGCACAATTTTGGAAGTCATTCTAGAAAGTCTTGGGTTCAAAGGTGAACTTGAGTACTGCTTTCCATCCTCAGATAGATGACAAAGCAGAGTGCACTATTCAGAACTTAGAGGATAGGTTGAGGGCCTGTGTGATTGATTTCAAAGGTAATTGGGATGATCACCTACCCCTTATTGGATTTGCATACAATTATAGTTACCACTCTAGCATGCAGATGGCCCCATATGAAGCTCTTTATGGGAGAAGCTATAGATCTCCTATTGGATGGTTTGAAGTTGGTGAAGCAGGGTTGGTAGGAGCAAATTTAGTTCATCAAGCTATGGAGAAGGTGAAAGTGATTCAAGAGAGGTTGAAAATGGCGCAGAGTCATCAGAAATCCTACATTGATGTTAGGAGAAGGGCGTTAGAGTTCGTAGTAGATGATTGGGTATACTTAAAATTTTCACCCATGAAGGGTGTGATGAGGTTTGGTAAGAAGGGAAAGCTTAGTCCTCGGTATGTTGGTCCTTACAGAATTTCCAAGAGGATTGGCAGAGTAGCTTATGAGTTGGAGCTACAACAAGAGTTAGCAGCGATTCATCCGATATTTCATGTCTCCATGTTGAAGAAATGCTTGGGCGATCCTTCACTGATAATACCAACTAAAGATATTGGGATCAAGGATAGTTTATCTTATGAGGAGATTCCTGTTCAGATTCTAGATTGCCAAGTTCACAAGTTGAGAACAAAAGAGTTAGCATCAGTCAAAGTTCTTTGGAGGAACCGGTTTGTTGAGGAAGCTCCTTGAGAAGCTGAGGATGATATGAAGAAGAGATATCCACATCTCTTCGAACCTGGAGAAATTCCAGATCAATGTACTAATCATTTCTTAGTATTTATTTACAAGTTGGCATGTTGTTTTGCATTTTCTTGTGGGTGCTTGAACTAAATGTTGCATGTTACACCCTTAGCCTAGTAAAAGTAATCTCATTCGAGGAAGAATGTTCCCAAGGGGGAGATATTGTAACATCTCGCAATTTGAAATAAATAGGAAGAAGCCAATAATTGGAAATAGTCATTTTTGGAAAGAAGGAAAATATAGAAATTTACTTAAGTTAGGAGAAAGTGAGTTTTTGGTCAACTTCAAACGGACATAACTTCTAGCTTAGGATGATTTAGGAGAACTTCCAGATTTGATAGGAAATATCTTGGATTCCAAGATATTTCCAACGCCGCCAAGTTTGCACATTTATGAGTTTGTATGAGTGAGATACGCCTATTGGAAGTTGGGCTGTTCAAATAAGGAAATGTCCAATCCGGAATTTTGAAGGGTATTTCAGTATTTTTCTTACCCAATTAATTTAATTCGATTTAGTGAATTAATTCAGGGTCAAAACATAAGGATATCAGTTTAGTCAATTGGAATTCGCGCTAGGGCTTGGAGAAAAGAGAAAAGAGGAGAAAGGAGAGGAAAAGCTCAAGGTTCGCCAAGAACGATCGATTTTTGTTGTGGATTCACCAAGGAATTCATCTTACAAGGTATGTGAGTCTTTCATAGCATTTGGTTCGTTCACCCACATGCCAAGCATGTTTAGTTCAGTGAAATTTGTCCTAAAACAGATGAAAGTTGATGTTCTTGACATGTATTCTTGAATTTGACTGTTGTTCTTGAATTGGGATGAATTGAGGTATTTCTGAGATCTTTGAGTCAAATTATGGAGTTGTTTTGAGTTAAGTTCTTAGGTATATATGCTGGGTATCTGAATCTAAAGAGTTATTGAGAAAAAATATTTGAATCTAGGGGAATTGGGGCTGTAAAATGGAGAAAGAAGAAGTCGAGCGTGATCTGGCACGCAAGTCCGCGTCGCGGACTTGCTCCCCCAGTGACCAAAAATTTTCTCCGCGTCGCGGTTAAGACGTGGAATCCTCTGTCTCAAAATTTAATTTCGCGAGTAATTATTTAAAATACCTCCGCGTCGCGGACTTGTTCCAAGATGGTGTTTTCATGACTTCTCTCATGCTTAGCTATTTAAGATCATTCCTAAACATCATGTGATCCTTCCTATCACAAATCAAAATCCTTGAATCCATAATTCAATTCAAGGACCAGTTAAGAGTCGAGTCAAGAGCAGTTAAGATCAAAGTCTAGAGAAGTTCTTAAAGTTTTTGAAAAGTCTTTTGCTAACGTTTTAACTTTGTTTTAAGACTTAAGTTTTGAGTTCAGTAAAGAGTAAAGCTTGAAGTTCATTTATTCAAAAGTATATGGGGACTATGTATTTCCAAAGGGCTTAAAATGTTTTCACATTTAAACAAGAAAGGAATCTTCGATTTCCAAAGAGCCTTCGGGCTAGTTTTCAGAAAAGAGTAATCACTTTTTAAATGAAGCAAGAGGGGAAACTTTGATTTCCAAGATAGCCTTTGTGCTAAGTTTTTGAGAACTAATCTCGAATCATAGAAGAAGTATGTTTTTAAACATAAGAGCTAATATTATATTATTTTTGGGAGTAGTATTGAGCACCGTTATGGGGGAGAGTTCAGACAACTCACTGCCCCCATAAACCATGTAGCCATCATGGGTAGAAAAGGGTCATACTTTTTAGATGATTCCTTTAGTGCTTTTTAGCATAGACTAATGGATCCACTTAGTATTTCCGGTCGTATGCCCTTGGCAAGGTATAGGATGCTCTAGCAGAGTGAGGGAAATCAATATATCATCACAATAGCTTTTACTGATGGTTGTTGGTTATAGAAACTCCCACAACAGTATTTTGTATTTTTATATACATGAGAAGTATTTGTACTTTTATATACAAACAGAGTTCATATTGTATCTTTGTATACATACAGAGTTATTATTGTATTTCTAAATACATGCATATTTGACATCATTTTTTTAAACAGTTTTTCTTTATATTGCACTTGTTTTAAACTGCTTTATATTGAAATAAGTTCAGTTATGTTGAGTTGAATTGAGCTAGGTAAGTTCTTCAATTTCTTTCAGATTCTTTTCAAGTCTATGTTATGATTAGCATTCCAACTCGCATACTCGTACATTCAATGTACTGATGTCAGTTGGCCTGCATCGTATTATGATGCAGACGCAGGTACCCAGGATCAGTATCCAGTGCATCGTTGATCGGGTTGAGCACTCAGAGTCAGTTGATGAGCCTCCTTGCTTTTCAGAAAGCTCTTTTTTTCATTTGCTTTCAGTTTTAGTATTTCAGCTGTTAGGATGATCGAGGGTCTTGTCCCGTCATCCATCTCAGTTATTAGAGGCTTCATAGATTGATAGTCAGTAGTGCAGTTGTCTTTACATTTTCATTTTCTTATGTATTAAGACTTGGGTTGCCATTTTGGTTAGTTGAATGTTGATCTTTGAAACATTCTTAGTATATATTGAGCAGTTCAATTTACTTTTTAAAGTATTTATCATGAGTAAGTCTTCCGCTGAGTAAGTAAGTCAGGCCAAGGATTCGCTTGGGACCAGCAATGGTCTTCGAGTGCCAGTCTCGCCCAAGGTGTAGGTTCGGGGCATGACAAAAAGATCCATGAACGATTGGAAAATCACCAAGGCAAAAACGTAACAAAAGCTTTAAAGTTCAAAAAATATTTATCTCATCTTTTTTGGACCTTCTATTTTCTGTTTTGAATTTGAGTTTCGAGGAAGTTTGAAGCTGAAATTGCTTGACGTTGAAGCTCTTGTTTGCTGCTTAACACAAGGTCAGTAGCCTCCCTTTTTTTTAGTCTCGTAGAATCTATTGTTGGTTGTTCAAATGTCCTCATTTTTTATTTGGTTTGTGTTTAAATGTTTTTTCCAGAATCTGCCTCATTTTAGTTTTGATTCAAAAATCTGCCTGTAAGTAGTCTACATAATATTGTGATATGTGTATCTTGCTGGAATTCTGAAATAAAAAATGACTAAGGTACTATCTTTGAAAAGGTACTTCATTAACAAATCAGTGCACCGAGGAGTTATGAAGCAACCTTTTGACATGTTAAAATGAAACCAAACAGGCTTAATCAAAGGCATCCTAAAATTGAGTGTTAATACCACAATCAATTTATCTTTACATGATCTTTGTTGGCAAAATTAGCACATCTTTATGTCGGTAAAGTATTGTTCTCGAATCTACTTCAAGCTATAATTAAAGTAGGCATGAAAACCTTCTCCTTTAAGATGATTGTTGCTTGAATTGGAGTATGTCTGAATCACTGTAAAGTTGGGTCGGGGAACATAGTCTTTTGTATTTTCAGTCGTCTTGACTTACTGTTTCGCTTGTGTATGACTTGTTAAGTAATGTTGTTCATGGACTTCTACAATTTGTGGTTGTTCTACCTAATTACATTATAAGATAGTTATTATGTTCTAAAGTTGTAACACCCCGTATCTAAAACAGACCAAAAATACAGATTTTGAGAAGTTGCAGGTGCAACTTACGGTCACCATCCACGGACCGTAGGTCAGACCACGGCCCGTGCTGGTGGTCCGTGGTTCACCACTGAAACCCATCCCAAACTTAGTTAGAAAATCGGCTAAGTCCCGACTGACGGACAGACCTACGGTCCGTAGATCAGACCACGGACCG
>JAJOOS010081972.1:0-21586 GCA_029582725.1 Solanum chiquidenum
GGGGGGGGCTGGTAGGGGGTGGGTGGGTGGGGGTAGGGGGGCTGGTAGGGGTGGGTGGAGGGGGTCGAGGGTAGGAGTGAAAAAATAAAATTTTGAAGTTGAAAATATTTTTTAAAAACAAACTTTTTTTTTTGTTTTTGTTTTGGGGGGGGCGGGTAGGGGGTGGGTGGGGGGTCCAGGGATGAAAAAAATGAAATTTTAAAGTTGAAAATATTTTTTAAAAACAAACTTAATTTTTTTTTTGGGGGGGGGGGCTGGTAGGTGGGTGCGTGGGTGGGGGGGCTGGGTAGGGAGTGAGTGGTGGGGGTCCAGGGTAGGGGTGAAAAAAATGAAATTTTCTAGTTGAAAATATTTTTTAAAAACAAACTTAACTTTTTTGGGGGTGGGTGGGTGCGGGGGTCAAGTGTAGGGGTGAAAAAATAAAATTTTGAAGTTGAAAATAATTTTTAAAAACAAACTCGATTTTTTTTTTTGGGTGGGGGTGGGTGGTCGAAGATCGGGATGAAAAATAAAAAATTTGAAGTTGAAAATATTTTTTTTAAAAAAATTGTAATTTGAAGTTGAAATAAAGTTTTGGAAAATGTTTTCCTTAAGTTTTGAAGGAAAGTCATTTTCCTTAAATTTGAGGAAAATGAGTTGATTTGAAAAACATTTTCCAAAACATTTAACCCAACCAAACATGAGAAAATTGGAAAACATTTTCCGGAAAATGTTTTCCTTCATACCAAACACACCCTCAATCTACTATGGATAACTTTTTCTATTACTAATCATTAATTTTAATATAACTTAAGTTGACAGTTACTGAACAATAGATAAAACTATATGAGATAAAATCTGAAGTCGACAAGTGAATGAATTAGTAAGTACATGTGGCAAAAGCAATAAGACATACATTAATGAGCAAAAATTAAATTAGAAATACAATGCCGAACACGAGACAGAAAATAGATTATTGTTATTCAAATTATTAAACTATTACACAAAATTCTTATATTATTGTTACACACTATGTTATAAATAACGTATTTAAGTACTAATTATTAATCATGACATAATATAAATTAGTAATTACTAAACAAGAGATAAAATTATATAATATAAAAATTGAACTTGGTAGATAGTTGAATGGGAGGTGCATGTGGCAAAAGCGACAAGTAAAGTATGAGTCAACAAAAATTACAATTAATGATACGATGTCAGACACGAGACATGGATCTAATTAGTGTAATTTAAATGATCAAGCTATTACATAAGATTTTGATATTATTATTACACTCTCTATTATTGAAACTTATCTTACTACTAATTATTAGTCATGACATAAAGATAAATTAATAATTATCAATTAAGAGATAAGATTGTATAGAATGAAATCTAAACTCGATAGGTGTTACCAAAAAAGAAAAAAAACTTGATAGGTGGTTGAATCGAAAGCTGCATGCAGCAAAATGAGAGGTTAGGCGTGAATCGGCAAAAAATATAATAAAACTTCAGTACCAGCTATGATACATGGATCAAATCAATGTTATCTGAATAATCAAATTGTTACACGTGATTCCGACAATGATAACAGACAATTAATGAGCTTTGTGAGTTCATAATTTATGGTACTCGATCTTTGAAATATAGTTATAAATAGTTTTAAAATATTCACAAATAGCTACTTAGGAAACTTAATTAGGTAATTGACTACAATTTACATGATTACGCGTTGTATCTATAGTTTTAATTGTTGTGGGTAATCTTCATTTGTATAATTCGCGTGTAATTGAATAATTGAGCTATTTTAATTTGTGTTTATATAAACTGGTTAGTATTAATTGATTTGTATAAATTAATTTTGATTGATTGAATCATTGATAATTACAATTTTGGTGGAATAAGTTTTTGATAAATGAGCTATTTCTATATGTGGTTGTATAAACAGAATAGTAGCAATAACTTGTACTTATATATTTTGTATAAGTATAATTTTGTTGGTAAATTTTTGTACTTATATATTTTGTATAAGTAAAATATAGAAATGTACAATTAGAATAACTATATACAAATATGCATACAACTGTAAATTTAAAATTTGATCTGTTTTTTGAAGTAATACAAATATGATAAAATTCGAAAATTCATTAGAATTTATACAAATACAAGCATATGAACTTTAAAAAGTTATACAAATTACAAAAACTACATGCTTATACAACTCAGATGTGACCGCATAATTATACCTATAAATTAGTGGTAAATGATAATTAACTCAAATTGTAACTATGTTAACTAATTTAACTAGTATATATTTGTTTATTCACATAATTTTCTTTAAATAATATCTTACATTTTCGTTGAATGTCATCTAAAATTCATTTTCTCACAAGCATTCTATTAAGTTCTCAAACTTTTATATTTTCCAGGCGGCATTGAAGTTTAGGGAAATTTAATTTTCTTATATGAGTTAATATTATTTTATTATTTAATTTTTATAAGTAAATTTATTATAATTTTACTGTCGATCAATTTACTTCATATTAAATTACGTATAAAAAATTAATTATATTATTCTAAAAGCAAATAAAATAAATCATTGTTTTAATTTTTTTATACTCAACATACCCCCTACCTCTTGCGGTATGAAAATAAAAAAATAGGATTGATTATCCAATTAATTTGTCCACTTGTAATGTAACGTTGACATGTCTATGATATTGTATTACGTGAAGTGCTTGAATTGTAATATTACAAAGAAATTTTATGCTAATATATTTTGTCCCGTTTTATTTGGGGTGGTGGGTGGGGTGGGGGTCCACAAATAGGTCAAAATCTCTCCTTTTAAAGGGAAAAAATTGTTAATTGAATTTATTTCCCTCACTAACGCTCCACCACTATCTCTCCTTCATTAAATTGATAGACCGTGATTTTAATTTGAATGGATTAATGTATTAAAATTTGTATTAATGATGTAAATTATAAATTTATATCTAAAAATTTATTAAAATTACTATAAATTTTAAATATGAACTTGTAATATTAATAATATAATGAGTTTATTATTGAAATTTTTTAAAATCAAATTCATAAAATTTTAATTTTGAATTTATCTCTATTTTTAATTAAAGTAACTTCTTCCAATGTTGAGCTCATCAATGACCACCCAATACTGAATAATGTCTTTTTAAAGTCCATTGAACATTTTCTAAATTCTTATTATTATCTTATACAAATAAATCCGTCATAATTATATCAATTTTACGTTGACATTAATCTTTTTGCCGTAATTCTCAGCTTTATTATGGGCCTATCTAACCAAAATAAATGTCACTTTCGAAAAGGATGATTATACGCCATTTGACATTATTGATTGGCATATCTTTATGAAGTTAGGTAGTATGCTCAACTATCACAAATCACAATGAAAGAATAAACAGTATGTTTGTTAAGTATAGAAAATATTATTCTTTTTACGTTATTTGTACTTAGATAAATATGATATAAATCTTGTGAAATTACCTCATGTGATACATAACTTCATTAACTGGACATCTCTGCAAATTGGACCATCTGTTGGAATATAAAGATAACTTTAAAATGAGGTGTAATGTGAATCGGAAAATGAAAAATTCAAATAAAATTTATTTTGCCTAAACTAGCCCTTGTTGGTGAGGGAAACCAAAGTAAACAAGTTTATATATAGGCATAATACATAAATATGACCCTTAACTTGACTTCAAATTATAACTTTGACCTTTAACTTTGATAGTGCACAAAGAGACACTTTAACTATCCAAAATTTAAACAAAAAAACACTCAAATATTTCAGACAAAATGTGTGAGATACAAATGCTCTGACGTGGTTAAGTGAACCACTCAGTTGCTGCCAACTAACTAAAATAAATACACCTAGATTTTAAAAATAATAAAAATAAATTATAATATAAAATAAGGTGAAAGTGAAAACAAATTCATTTTTGGGAAAAAAAATAATTACTACACTCTTCTCTTTCTTCTAAAAAAAACTCTAATCTAAATTTTTAAAATTCATGCCCCTTATATTCAAATCAAAGAAAAAAATTGTTCAAGATATGTGCAGAAATTTCATATACTTGAACGATTACCTATTCTTCTTCCTTAATTTAGTCATGATATCAAGGTTCAACACTTTACAAACTAAAATTGCATATTGTTGGTCAGATGTTCAACCTAATATGGGAATCACTAGAGGAAACTAACGTTTTTGTTGCAAAATTATTTCAGAGCAGCCCATAGATATAGGAAGACATGAAAATCAATCAACTTTTTCTTCTTTTCTTTAGTTTGAATGTCTTTGTGACTTAAGTTCTCGAATACTTAATGAATAAAAAAGGATGATTTGTGTATTATGTTTGTCATAGTGAGTAGCAAATTACAATTACGAATTTTCGGAGGCTAAAAAATAAACATAGAGTGCTAAAAACTATTAAGTAAAATGGTGCACTTAAACTGTTTGATAAAATGTCTAAATGAACTTCTCAATAGATATAGGAAAAAATATAAACACTTAATTATAGCTTTTTTTTCACAATAACAAAAAATAATCAAATGTCACTTGCAATTTGTGCATTTTGCAATGAACAACAAATAATGCAAAAAAAAAAGAGAGGGGAAAATGTTGAAAAAATTAGAAAGAGAATAAAGTGAAATTTAATTTTAAAAAATTAAAATATATATATATAAGGATTGATTAAGGATTTAATAGTCTTTTCAATGTTTTTTTTACCGTTGGCCCCCTCAAATTTGACCTCTAACGCTCCTAATTTAGGTGTATTTCACGCAGTTTGCCAAGTAGGATTCAAGTGTTTTTTTGTTTAAATTTTGGATAGTTAAAGTGTCTACTTATGCAGTGACAAAGTTAAAGGTCAAACTTATTATTCGAAGCCAAGTTAAGGGTCCAATTTATGTATTATGCCTTATATATATATAGCCTAGTGGTTAAGGTATTGTAAAAATTCCTTGAGGTCATGTGTTCTAACTACTAGGAGTTATAGAGCCCGTTTGGATTGACTGAAAAAAATAGCTTTTAAATAAGGAAAAAGAGTCTGATATACTCCTCATGCATCTCCAACCCTACACTCTATTTACTTTCCAAATATAGAGTTCTTTATTTTTTCAGACAACCAATTCCAACCCAATTCTCTATTTTACTCTTTAAAAAGGAATATTTTTCTCATTCCTCAATATTATATTATTATTTTTATTTCATTCTTATTTTCCTATTTCATAATATAAATCCTTTATTTCTTTTTCTCAATAATTACTTTATATAATTTTCATATATAAAATTTTACTTTTTCAAATTTTTATTTAATATAAAATTATATTTTATTCTAAATTTTAAATAACATAAATTGCAAGAAAATATTATATAATATACAAATTAATGGACAAATTCATATAAAAGTGAAATACAATTACATAAATATTACATAAACACTCAATTTTTGAAATTATTACGATGCTCTCATAAATGCTCTATTAATGCCTTACGAAGTTCAAAATGAGCATTTTTGCCCTTAATTTTTTTATGTCTATCTAAAAGTTGTTCAAATCGGAGATTTTCATCTACCACCATTTTTGGAGTTGGAGTTGGAGCCTCTACGACATCTTGAATTGGTGCATTAAGATCACATTCATCCTCAATTATCATGTTGTGCAATATAATACATGTAGTCATAATATCATGTAGTATTTCTTTTCTCCAAAAACGTGACGGTCCTGCAAAAATTGTAAAACGTGATTGCAAAACTCCGAATGTACATTCAACATCTTTTCGGCATGATTCTTGTTTCATCGCGAATTAATTATTATGTTATGTATTGTATTTTATCTTGTATTTAAATTATTATGTTATGTATTGTATTGTTATCTTATATTTAAGTAATCATATTATGTGTTGTATTTTTAAATTAAATTATTCATCTTATCATTTTAATTTTTTGTATTCTTTATAGTGAAAATTAATAATAAAATCAAACTATATTATCGATGAAAATTAGAAAAAATTAAAATTCTATTAATTCGGGATGAAAGTAGTATATATTAAATAATATAATTTTTAAAACATTATATTACATTTAAAAAGAAGTATGAATATTAGATATTTAATTATAAAATAATATGATAATTAGAAAGTAATAGAAATAATAATAAAATATTCACTTCTCTAAATATGAAGAATAGAGAGTGATAAAAAGTTGGAGTGCACATTCTCTATTTTACTCTCCAAATATAGAGAATGGAGAGTAAAATAGAGGTGGGTTCCATGGTCTCAACTTTGTCATTTAGAGCTGATATACTCCTTATTATGAAAGCGACTCATATATACCCCTATTGTTATACAAATGACTCAAATATACCTTTTACTTTTAACGGAAGTGAAAAAAAAAATTAAATTTATTTTTTAATTATTTTTTAAAAATATGTATAAAATCTATATGGATATATTTGATCCGCCTCTCACGTATTTTTTCTAAACTTTTTTATTTCAGCGACTAATTTAAATTTATTATTTTGATGGTCAAATTTATTTACATTTCACTAATTTTCTTGTAAAATTTATTATAGATGCCCTAATTATTTTTTTACAAATACTAAAACTAAATTACAATATAGCCATAAAAATTAGTCTTAAATTATAATATAGCCACACAAAAAAATAAAATAAAAAATTCTTTACACTAAATAATGAAAGAAAAAAATAAAATAAGAATAAGAAACTCAAATAGTGATAATCAAAGAAGTCAAAAAACAATTTATGTATGAAAAGGATTAAAATATGCCTTGAACACCCCTATGTGATACTTTTGGTTTTTAACTCTTTTCAAGTCATTTTAAACTTATTTTAAGTTATTTTAACTTTGTCAAACAAGCTCAAAAGTTAAAATTGACTTAACAAGAAGTTTGACCAATTTTTAAGCTAATCCAAACAAACTCATAGTTCCTCAAGGACACACAAACAACTTGTTGACTCGAAATATATTTTCTTAGTTCTTCTACTTTTTTGTTTCAGTATTTATTTGGTTTCTTGTTTATAAAACAGAAGTTAGATTTCTCAAACAACGGTTCGAAAGACGGGTAATAATAACACTATCACTAGAGTGACGATATGTGCTGCTGCAAGCAGAAAAGTTTTGGCACAAAGTTGTTAAATGTACAACAATACGTTCAGTTTCATCATTTCTGAGACATCTACATTCAACATTTCAATACTTCAAACGGTTCTGAACACAAGTTGTTCCAGCACATGTTTAAAACTGAATCTATCGTCATTAGGTAATCGCGATCGTCAAGACAACAACAACAACATTTCGTTTAAAGGAAGAAAGTAAATGATACTAACACGCAAATATTGTTTCTATGATTACCTCATCTCCAAAAAGAAAAAGGAAAAAGAAAGATGGAGCTAGCCCAGATCTAAAGCAACCTTGTAATACCCTTTATCCCTTGCATAGAAAATGGATGGAAAAAATTGCCTGTGCTTACACATAATTCAGAACTGAGACAGCATATCATCAAGGGAAAAAAAAACTTCAAAGTCTCAGTAAAAGTGTTACTCTTCTTCTTGGGTAAATCAATTTCTTAATACAAAGATACAATCATTTACAGAATTAGAACAATAAAACAGTGAAAGAAGTAAACAGAATTTTATTTCCTCATGGCCCAAACGGAAAATTGAGATTCATACTTTCATAGTTTTAGCAGCTACAAACGTTGGTCTGAATCATACCAGGTTCAAGCACATGGAGGTTCATATCAAGCACTTGTGAGCATGAACAACATTCAACACCCCACTACAGGGATTTTGGTGATTCTGGAATAGGATCATTTGGCCCAAGGTCATCAATTGGTGGCCGCTGCTTATGATGATTGGTGACTGATTGATAAGCGATTGCTAAAGCTAGGGCCTGGACATAAACGAAACAAACAAAATGAACGAGTGCATGTAATAAGCAACACAATCAGAAGTTCTAAGTCATCCAATTCTTGTTTAAGTCCAGAAATCCCAGGACTCAACAACAAAACAAAGATGATACATTTATCCAAGACCACATAATATAACACATCTGTCCTTTACACATTTGCTACTACACTAAAAAGAGGATCATAACTAAAGAACACTTACGACATGATCACGGTCTGGAGGAGCATATATTCCTGTAGTTATTGTCGTTCTCCTGCGAGTATCATTTGATGGTGCATCAGATATCTTTTTGAATCCTGTTGGAACAACTACTACTGGAAAACCCACAAGATTGCCAACACAAACTTTCTCCCAGTCAGTTGCATTTCCAATAAATGCATCAACATTGAAACTTTCTCTTACTTGCTGAATCAATATACCTCTAGCTCTTTGTGCCTGGTTAAATATCAGAAAAATATTGATCTTAGTGTTGACAAATTCTGAACCAACGGTTTAAAAGTGGATTACGAGCTCCATTCTGTAACTAAGCCAGCCAGATTTTGAGATGTCTGAAAGAATTTAATTAATTAAGTTCTTCTCCTGTACCAATGGAATTTTTTTTAAAAAGTACATTTTAAACATCTAAACCAAGAGAAACTCTGTAGATCAAGACAATTACCTGAAAATAGTCAACTGCAGATATGGCACGTGCTCGGCGAAGTTCAATAGGCCATTGATCTTGGGCTTCATATTCATCATCCAGATTTGAGCGCTGCCATTTGTCGAAGTGAGCCAGCATCTCAACATCCATTGTGAAATTGAGGATACCTTGGACAGAATCAACAGTGTAACTCAGGTTAAACGGTACCATATTCACTCCTTTTGATTGAAGTACATGAACGACCTGTCATCGTCGTCACAGTATAATCCAGTTAAGATATTCGTCAAATAGGATAAAGAACCCAATTAACTCAGCCACAATCCGATATTGGAAAAATAGCTACTTACTTCCATCTCAGCATCCTCAAGATATCCAACAGTGAGCTTTGTGATATCAACTGAGAATGGATCTCTAAAGGATATGTCTCTAGATGAAGCATCATCTGGGTCCTTTCCCCGAATGGCATCCAGAACAACCACACAATCCACACAGTTTCTACAAAAAGGGCCTAATTTATCCTGACAAAAAGTTAGATTTTAGTGTATTGTATTCAAAAGTAATGTTAGGAAAGGAATTGCACTGTGGAAGAAATATGAGTACCAAGCTTTCAGCTATGCTCATAACACCCGTTCGACCAACAGCTCCAAAAGTGGGCCGCAGTGCCGTCACGCCACAGCGGGAAGCTGGATAGGTAATAGAGCCGGAAGTTTCTGAACCAATTGCAAATGGAACCAAACCTGCAATACCAGGCTCTCTCTTAAAACAATATGTTCTGCCTACTAACCAGTTATAAATCAGTAAAGGACTATCATTACCCCATTTCATACTTCCAAAAGGGATACAAACTGACAATAGATATTGAGCAGAATTGTCATATTTGCAGATGGAGAAGACAGGTACCATAATTCGGAATTTAATCAGGGATAGCTCGATAGCTCAAAGATACCTGCTGAGGTGCAAGAAGCAGGACCTGCTGATGATCCCGTTGAATATTCCTCGATATTCCACGGGTTTCTTGTTCTACCACCAAACCAGATATCATCATATGCTAAAGAACCAGTTACTAACTTTGCAACAAGAACTGCCCCGGCAGATTTCAGCCTGCATCAACCATATCTAGATTATTACAAATACACGCACAGTAAGAATGAATATTTAGATCTGGCCTTATATGTCATTGATTTCATGATTAGTTATACCTCTTATAAACCCAAGCTTCAATATCAAGAACTTGGTCTTTAAAAGATGTTGAACCCCATGTTGTGGTATAGTTAGGTACTGCTATGATGTCCTTCAGACCATAAGGGATCCCATGAAGAGGACCTGTATAGAAAAGAAGATGTTATACTTGTAATCCCTTTGAGTAAGAACAGAGAAGCTAGAGAGCAACATATTGTTAAAAAGGGTTATGAGGCTATTAGTGTCGCAAGGAAAGTGATCCAACAGAACATTGGAGAAAACTTTTTTCGTATTACTCCAAATTTCATGAAGAAGTAACAAGAAATATCATTTCAAGAAGCTACCTATGCCATAAAATCCTAAAGTAAGCTTCTCTAAATTAAAAAGAATCAAGGAAAATTAATTCAGAACATGAGGTGAGAAGCGAAGGAAGCATTAGAAGATTACTCTGTCTGGAAAAGGTAACTGTAGAAAATGAACAACCTTAAGTGCTTGAAGGGTAAGGTAAACCATTATAGCATCAAGAAAAAGATCAGTCTGAAGAAACTGGAGAACAT
This sequence comes from Solanum chiquidenum, assembly GCA_029582725.1. Taxonomy (NCBI): domain Eukaryota; kingdom Viridiplantae; phylum Streptophyta; class Magnoliopsida; order Solanales; family Solanaceae; genus Solanum; species Solanum chiquidenum. The sequence goes on from JAJOOS010081972.1 coordinate 10,328, forward strand.
TGCAGCTTGAAGATTTACGATTTTCCTGATTATGTGTAATGTTTCGATGGTCTAATTTTAATATGGTTGATAAACATATAATCATTTCCTTCCATGGTACTTACTATGCTCACATTTTATATTTAATTATGGAGAAGCTGGGTGTATACCATTACTTTTTTCAGATGTAAATGTCCATGACATCTATGGAGATTTAAAATGAAGTTCCAATTTCGTCTCTACCCCACAAAATCCCCTCACCCCAGTTGTATAAATAAAAACTCATATAGAAAATCCAAAATTTTGAATAGAGCAGAATGGATAGGGAGAATTCATTATTACTGAGGCATAGTTCAGTGATTGATTGATGGAAAATCCAAAATTATGAATGTAAATAGGAAATACGTGAAAGAGGTTAGTGGAGAGGAATTTTGGCAGACTGTTACCCAAATATTTGCCTTCAGCAAGCAGTTGATCAGCCTCTTTTGCTTGTTTGTATGCTAATTCTTCAGTAATTGTAACGACCGATTCAAGAACAGGACCATACCTGCGACACCCCCAGTAGATGCATCATTATGAGGACTAAATAATCAACAACAAGAAATAATTGAAAGCAAACACTAGTTCTAACACCTTTTCAGTCTCTTCAAGAAAATTCCAGTCAGCTCCACTGATGTGATTAAATTTGCCTTGAGAAGCTGGCCAAGTTCAAGAATCTGAAATGACAGCATAGGTGTATGAGTAGACGAAAAATGCCATAAATTTGAGCACATAAATCCTGATATACAGATCTAAAGGGAATAACACGGAGCACTTACACTCATGAAAGCGGTATCCTCATCACTTTTTGGCCTTTGTATACCATCAGGTGATGGATAATTGAACTTTTTGTTTGGTTCATGTTCTAGTTGTTGGGCCTTCCATGCAGAATTGAAGACTAAACAAGATGGGTTGTGCAGACCTCCATCAGTAGAGGCAACTAACTTTTGGTTGGATCTGATTATGGGTATGTTAAAGTCATTTGCTCCCTTTTCTATTTCAAGCATCTGAAAGGAATGAACAGTATAGCTAAATATAGTCTTGCTTTATATTCTAGTTCAGAGCAGGAAGAATAACCAAAATAATCGAACTGTCACGACAGTACCTTGTTTTTATTCAAGAAGCAAGAGTCCAACATTTTGAATCCACATTCACAAACAGGAAAATGTTTGGCCTTTCCAGAACATACACCGGGGTTTTTGGGACCCAACTTCCCTCTTTCCTGATTAATGGTCAGATAATTAGACAGCAAGCAGCACAGTCCATAAATCATGAACTGCTCTACAAATGATAGTTCAGAAAACGGATATAAGCCACATCGGCTACTTCATTAGTGATAATATCTTTTGGCGTTTAAGCTTTTCAATAACAAGCTGGAGATGAAATTCTTCATTTACCATTTACCAAAGTTCATAATCTCAACTATGATAGTGATTAGCAATGGATTAGTAGGATTTTCTAATTTATGTTATGCACAAGCTACTTGTTGCATTGACTACACATTAGCCTCTACTCAAGCCAGAAATGGAAACGAAATGTGCTAACAAAAACTTTGTTGCGTTCTTCTCTAGTAAGATTTAACAGCACAAGAGAAAGCTTACCATATCTGTGGAATTGCTGCTGTTAAAATCCCAGTATCCTGATGAGTATGAAGAAACACAGTTGCTATTTAGCAACAAAGTAAATACAAGCACGAACATGGGCAAGTGCAAAGACCGACGAACTGAACGTGCCGGAATTGGGCAAAACACGTCGCCTCCCTTTTCACTCGCCGCGTAACAAGCCATGGGTACTAGATTTCCGGCAACCCTCTGTAGTATGTCAAAAAAAAATAAAAAATCTGGATCAATGCCTTCCTTCTGATTGAAGGCACCAAATATTCGATCCTCCCTTTCTTGCCCTATGAACTGAAATCCCCAAATTTATTTAATAGTTAAAAGCATTAACTGCTTGAACTGTTGACTTGATTACGACAAAATTACTTCACTGTTTCAGATTCTACCTTTAAATATTTCTGATTTCTGACCTATTCAGCAAGAATCAACTTTCTCCATTAGATCGTCGGCGACAGCGCAGTCAGCAGGATCAGCCGTCGGCACCTAAAAATTGCTAGTTCAACTTGTTGGCAGCAACTACATTACCATTAAACAGTGATCTATGTATAGATTCTCAGCTGTAGAGTGTGGCCTAGTGGCAAGTGGTTCAGAGCCAAAACACTAGGCATTCTTTTCATATTTTTTAGTCTTGTAGACCGAGTTCCTGCTACATATTGTTGGTGGGACCTAATAGTATCTCGTGAAATTAGTCCAAAGTTCGTGACAAGCTGACTCAAATATCAGGATTGTCAGGATATAAAGTTACATTCTACTCAACTTTCTCTGCTCTTCGTCTTCGATCTTCATTCACCTCCTCTATTTACTGCTACTTTGAGCCCTCAAAGTAAAACTTCCAGCATCTGGAAAATTTTGCAATTAATGAACCTCATTTGATATGACACAGTATCTAATTAACCAATCATATAACATTTATGTTCTATTTGGATGATTGTCATTTGTCAGTATTGTTTCTGTATTTTATTAATATTTTATCGTGTTATACTCCCTCTATTTCATGTTTATCGAATTTTTGAGATTTTTTCGTTCAAAATAATTGTATTGTTAAGTTTAAATGAATGTTTGAAAGATTTTTTTTCATATTTATCCTTCCCTTAATAGAAGTTTAAGATTTTCTAAAACGATAAATTTCATTACGTTATATTTATAATTTCACAAAGGACAATAATGGAAAATATGATAGCGGAAAGTACTATAAGAATTTTGACTAACATTTTACGATAGACTTTTTCGTATAGGTTTTGTATATCTAAATCTTTTATTTAAACTTTAAAATATCGAATTAATGTAATCTAATGATATAATAGTGACTACATCTCAATATCAAGTCGGGCACCTTCTTTTTCTTCAGTTCACTACAAGAAGAAGAAGAAGAAAGACGAAGTTCTTCTATCTAATTGAGGATCATTAGATCTTGAACAATTTCCCGTAGCATTCCAAAACAACATGCGTAAGGAAGTATAACAACTAATTTGATTATATTTTGTCCAATTATATGAAAATAAGAAAGGTACATAAGTAAATGACTGTAATTATTTAAATTAAAAACGTAAAAAGTAACATAATATGTATGACTCAATATGGAGTTGGTGTTACCCAAGTTGGAGGACAAAAACGACTGAGGGAAACACCGTTGTAATGTGGCTGGATGCTGCCATCTGCTAAGTTGAACACCCCCATGTCCAAGCCTCCTCCTTCTAAATAGGACATGTATGTTTCATAAAAATAATCTGTAAAATAAATATGATTGGGCTTGATTCCTGGATATCGAGAAGCTTGGACTAGAAAAAAAGCTGTGTCCCCTAAATTCCTTGATTTCCGTCATTTTGACGGCAGCTAAATCAACTTGGAAAACTCGAAAATATTTTGTGCCATATGTTACGTCCCGATCAGCATCACTTATTTCTTCTGGAATTTCTTCTAGATCGAGCGTTAATGGAATCCTGTCGTAATCATTTTGGACTAGCCTAAATTGAATACCATATCGCACAATTACAAATACTGATCCTAGTGATTCTAGGATGTATAACTGCTCTCGAATATGTTCATCAGGTTCAGGTGATATGATATGACATATAGTGAGTTTAGGGCTAACAACATCAGCAACATTACAAACTAAGAGATTGCCCCAATAATCCACGGCATAAATTTGATCATTAAAATATATCAAATCAGTAAAAAACCTGTGATTGTTTCCTTCCCATGTAACTCTAATATCTCCAGGTCTCCAGAAACTGAGAAACCTCATGTTTCCGTCAATTACCATGAGAAGGTTGGATGTGTGAGAAGGACTAGCTGACAAAACTGCCTTGCCAATAAAGCAAGTCAGTGGGTTAGTCTGATGATTGTAGTACTCTACTGTTGTATTTTGATGGGGCAATTCAATGTGAACACCAGAGAAGGGATGTAGCAGACTAATTTCACTCTCGTCTCCTACCGTGATAAGCCAACCCATAGACTCCAAACATCATTTTCTGCTGGCTTTGGGAATCCTCTTGCTCAAAATCATGCCACTATAGAGGCTTAAGAATTTTCGAAAGGAATTTCCCTCTTCCTCCGCTAGCATCAGCCAAGGAGCTCTAGATAGGTCATTGTTAAAATTGGTCTTGGTGGCCACAGAGTGCCAGGATTTGCAGACACAGCCAAAATTTAGGTAGTCTTCAATCAGATTCAAACATCTACCTATCGAAACCAACAAATCAAGTGGAACTTCCGACCAATCACGCATCTTTTGCGCCATTGGCGCAAATTTATCTCAACCGTTCCATCCCAGCCGCCTTATATAATAATCTAACGACAAATCCCTATATTTGGTGAACAGAGTGGAATCTTATTTCACGTGACCTATTACTTTTTCCCAAAACAGCGTGGAATCTTAGTTTTGGTATTGCTATTACTTTTACTTTTTGATGCTATGTGCAAATCCTTTCTCCAAACATTACTTATTATTTCATAGTATATTATATTGTATTGAATTATATGATTGACAATATCCAAATTTAACTTATTATAGAATAATATTGTAATTTTTTTTTGAGAGAATATTAACATTTAGCATCTTTATATGTTAGAATAGAATATTTATGTATATAAATCAATATTATCTTAAAGAGATTATTAATTACCGAGTATTAATTTAGTGAGGTTTTATTGTAATATTTTTTTACTGATTTTATGTGTTCTTTATTTTATACCATCAAGTGATATTTGCATTCTTTCTTGATTAGTTACATTGTATAAACAAAGAAAATACAAAAAATTAAAAGACTAAGTGGGATAGTTGTTAGAGTATACTGCACTATTATTTTAAAAAAATATTTTTTGAGACAAATTAATAATTTTTTAGAACTCGAGAAAAAAAAGTATAATAATAAAATTGAACGTGAGAAAAAATTATATTCAATTAAAGTAAAAGTGTTTAACTTGAATTTAATAAATATAATAACTTCTAACAGATTAGATTAGATTATATTGAAATTATCGTATTTTTTTAATTTAATCAAATTATCGAAAAGTAATTAACATATAGTAAAAAAAAATGCATATACGAGTGGGGGGGGGGGGGTGAGAGAATAATTTTGAATTTATTTTGAAAAAAAAAATGAAATAATAATACATATATGATACATATATTTAAATTCATAAAATGTAAATTGAAAAGATATGAACTATTTAAAAATTCCAAACTTTTTCAAAAATTCAGGAGTAACAAAATAAATAGACATGTTTTATATTAATAAAAAAACACTTACATAATTATATTAAACTAAATGATAAGCTAATACAAGTTAATATTAGCAACCTGATAATTTTAAATAATAAACAAAGTAACAAGGAAAAATATGAAATATAAATGTAACTTGATGATTTTAAAAAAACGCTTAGATAATTATATTAAATTAAATGATAAGCTAATACAAGTTAATATTAGCAACCTAATAATTTTAAATAATAAACAACGTAATAAGGGAAAACATGAAATATAAATGTAACTTGATGATTTATATGATTTGTTGTCTATTCATACTCATATAGTTGATTGGGAGGGGAGGGGGTATAGGAGTGTACATTTCACTAAGAAACAATATAATAATTTATTTTTTCTAAAAGATAATATTATTTTAACATATTCAAACAAAACATTAATCTAAAATGCTTTAAAATAATATTTTAATATAATAGGTACTTATACTACTTATCAAAAGAATAAACTCTAATTTGCAAAAGAAAATTAAACAGAATTATGAAGGATAATATGCCTTGGTAAAAGAAAGCAAACAAGTATAATCTCTTTTCTTTAAAAATCTATGATATAGGAGAGGATACTCTGATCAATTGACATCCAGATAAAAATTGTCTCATATACACTACTGTGATACATGCTTGTTTTGAGGGGAAGCAAATTGCTGGAAAAACTTGCTTGCCTTGATCATCAAGAATTTGAGAAAAGAGGAAAAGGATTTCAAAACAACAGGAACACAACTACTAGGCTCAAAAATCTAAAATAAGTCCGACTGCGGTCACTAGAACCTTCCCCATCCTAATTGTCACGCCTGGTCCTCCGGCGAGGAGCAGCAGCAGCATCCTCACTCTGCTCTTCCTTCTCCTCAGCGGCTTGACTATTAGAAGCCGAGGTTTCAGCTCCGTCAGTTTTCTCAGTCTCGGCACTAGCTATTGCCTGCATATACATACAGCAGAAACATAAGATAAACGAAAAAAACTGGTGGGTTCTTTCCTTGCTCTCTTTTAACTAGGATGGCAGGGATTAGTTAGTGCTTACAGGCTGCTGCTTCTTCCCACCGAAGATAAGCTTCAATAGAACTGAGAAGACAACAACTACGACTGAGACAACGACACCAACTGTGATATTGGGCTGTTTCTCAGCTTTCTCGAGAAGATCCTGGAGAATAAGTTAAGATGTATTAGACACTTGCAGCAAAACCACACCATATAATGCAACAACAGAGAATAGTTCCTCCACTTACCAATACTTTGGCCTTGTGCTCACCCAAGAATGGGACGCCAGCTACCTTGTAGAGGAGGTCAAATACCACTTTCTGCAAAGTATTAGCACATATTTTTGTGTGAAATGAGAACAAATCAGAAGCATAGAAATTATATGGTAAAGAAAAATTCAATCCCTTACCTGGTATCCTTTGAGGCCACCAGATTCTGCTTCTTCCTCGGCTTTCTGTTTCTCCTTTTCTACATCAAACTTGGGTTTCCAGGCAGTCTTCCTGTATGATTCTGCAACTTTTTCATCACTAGCGATCAAGATATTGTCAAATAATATACCATCTTGCATTGTCCAGATCTCAATGCCAATGGCTGCGATAGGCTCAAAGTTGGGTTTGTCGAGTTCAAAATAGTCAGGATTTGGGATATCTCTTGGCTTCCAAATACCCTTGTAATTGGGGTTGTCAATAAGTGGAGCGTGCCATTGTCCCTTGTACGCTGGATTTCTGATCATTGGTCGTTTCCACTCCCCACAACCAGGAGCTTCTGCACATTTTGGGTTGTCAACCTTTGGAGCCTCCCATTCACCATCCTCATCATCATCCCAATCTTCAGGCTTAGTGGCCTCAGGATCATCAACATCCTCAGGCTCATCATCCAACCATCCTTCGGGCTTCTCAGCTTCCTCATCTTCAATTTCCATAGGTGCATCCTCATCCCAATCATCAGGTTTCTTAGCATCTGGGTCTGGAATCTTGGCTCTCTCATCCCAGTCCTCAGGCTTCTTGTCTTCTGGGTCTGGAATGGTCTCAGCAGGAATGAGTGGTGGCTCAAAATCATCAGATGAGAGGAAGTTCGCCTTCTTCTTTTCTTCTCCGTCAACCAAGATAAGAACATCATTGTCCGGTTTCAACACAGCAGTGTAAACATGGGTTAGCTTGTCAGCTGGTACAGAAGGAGGAAACTTCAGGTGGTGCTCAACGTATTCTCCAGTCTTAGGGTTCTTGTGTTTCAAAATGAAGTGCACCTTGTTTGTGGCTCCGCATTTATCAGGTCCAAACATTATTGTGTAGGGGGACTCGTTATCAAAACCCTTTGCGGTCCAACCTGCTTCCTGGGGGCGGAGGTATTTTATGTAAGCACCACCACATTCAAGTCCATCCTGGAAGCGAACCTCATATTGAAGGACCACAGTTCCATCTTTGAGGTCAACAACATTGTCAAGCTCCTTGACAATAGCGTATTTCCTAGCCTTCTCACTAACAAGAAGTCCATAATCATCATGTCCCTCACTCTTGGCCAGTTTCCACACACCTGATAAACAACACAATGTCAATTTAGAATTGGCGCAACTTCAAAGATCAAAGATTTGACTTCATATCATTAATGTAAACATGATGCGCAAACATATAAGACTTGAAACATTTAAGTGGCTTCATGAATATTCAGTATTCATATTTAGCATGAATAATCAAAATATTCCAATGCTGAGGACTGCATAATAGTATGTCAGAACTTATGAGGCACATAAATTGCACCTTCAAAAAAGTCCCACAGCTGAAAGCAAATTTCAAAACCATCAGAGACTTCCAATTTCCAATTTTCAAGAGTAAGCATACTTGCACTTAGTAACTACTATAGGATCACTTACCAGCACCACTGAAACCCTAATACAACTTATATAATTTTAAATAGTTGAGAGACAGGATAAACATCCATAAAAGCTAAGAAGACCACAAAATTTTCGCTCCCCTGTATCCAAGGAAACATTTCAATTAAATTATGCTAATCATTGTTTAGCCTTTAGTCTTAATATGTTTTCTATTAACTTCTCAATCTTCTGATTATCTTAGTCTACTCAGTTAACAAGTTACAAGTAAATCAGACGTAGTGACGATGACATTGTAGCAGCTAATCACTACCACTGCTACCACACAAAAATTAAAATGAGTAAATGCTGCACAATTACTTCCCAATCTTCTGATTATATTAGTCTACTCAGTTAACAAGTTATACATAAATCAGTAACAAGATGACATTGTAGCAGCTAATCGCTCCACTTTTACCAAGCAAACATTAAAACAAGTTATGCTCCTTCATCATTATTTCTTCATTTAACCTTAATTTGCATAATTACTTCTGATTCTTTTTCTAAACTCTATCAACAAGTTATAAGTGAATCTGAAGAAGTGCCAATGACAAAGTAGCAGCCAATACTATGAACAGTCCATGCAACAGAGTGAAAAATGAACGCAACATAAAAAATCAAAACCAATACTTCAGAGATCCAGACAAAAACTCACCTGAATACTCCTCTTTCTCAGATACGATCCATCGCCCATCAAATGCTTCATCAAATGACTCGTAGAACTTCTACAGATCAGCAAAAAAAAACACATCTCAGAACAATACAATACAGTACAGTAAATATCGATCCAGTAACCAAAAAACAAAATCGCAAGTATAGATTATCGGTTACCGATACCAATCTTACCACATCAGAAGTAGCGTAGAGTTGAGAGAAAAAGCAACAAGCCAATAACAGGAACGCATATTGCGCCCAGATCTTCTTTCTACTTTCTTCCATAACCCGTTATGGACTATGCGAAGAAGATAATAATCGAAACTGTATCAGAGATCTGGATTTGGAAAAACCCTAACGGTGTTTCCACTATGGGAGGAATGGATCAAGGAGAAAATAAAGAACACTCTAGAAACTAAAGAGTACGAAATACGAGATATTCAAGAGGGCTTAAATAGATCTTGAGGAAAAATGGCATCGACTTGTTGTAGCCAATGGAACTTCATGACACGTGAATTAAACCAATGGGAGTTTGCCACGTTTGCATCCGCGACGAGGTAGAGTAGAAATTAAGATCGACGGTTGAGATTGGTTTCAGCAGCCCCATTCGGTCACCCTTGACTCTTGTTTCCTTTTAAATTTTCTATCTTTATCTTAAATTTTAATATTCCTTTTTTTTCTTTTCCCATTAAAGTGTTTATGGTTTGATTTGGATCTACTGTTTTTTTTGGCATAGAGAAAATAAGTAATTATTATTTTAAATGAAATCTAATTAATTATATTTATAATTTTTGGATTTTGATTGTTTTAATTACAAAAATAAAGGAATCTTATGATTGCGAATGAAAAATTAATAGATCTGGTTGATAATGAATTCTCCCTAAATGTAGAAATTGTGAAGAACTATAGAAATGTATTGATTGGAAAATCATTTCGTACCATTAATAATTTTATCATCCAACAGATTTGCTTTGAATTGGTTGGTTTAACTATAAACATGTACAATATTCTATATGCTATATTATTATGAGATAAATGTCAAAAACACATCTAAATTATCCTTTTTTTTAGTTTCATACCTAAATTATTGAGAGTGTGATTTTCACACCTAAACTATCACTTATTAGTTTGAGAAACCCACTTATTGATTTGTACACAGTATTAGATTAAGTTGATTTCCACTAAAATGTAATTTGATTGTTCTTGTCTTTGAAGTATTTACACAAAATGTAAATAAGACTATAGTATATAGTACGTATACGTTAATCAATTTTAAAATGTATATGTTATCTCTAAAAATATTTTTGAAATGGTAGTCAAACATAAATTATTATTGGCTGATTATACAATAATGATTAATTGGTCTAGATTATGCGAATTCACATATTTAAGCTCTATTTTGTTGATTTTAAATTTACATGAACCACAAATTATTTTATTATTGTAAAAATAATCAAATCAAGTGAAATAATACATAATTAATTATCGAATAGCTATATGTATAACAATCCCAACCGCTTTCAATAATCTAAATCACACGTATTTGCTATATTGTTTAATTGATATAATGCAACATAGAGTACAATCTTATTCCTCACTCTTATGGTGGATGGTTGAAATGATTACTCTTAATTATGTAAAAGTTTAATTTAAGCTTCCTAAATGAGGACTTTTTGATGATGATTGTTTTATAGATTTATGTAATGCGAATCTAATTTAGTTGGCTGATTTATGTAAATATTCCCTTTTAACCACTATTTGAATTTTGTCTATATTCTTAAAAGTTGGGTAAATATAATTCTTGGAAATTGCAACTACACAATATTATAATTGTCAAACATCTATAGACTTTTGCATTTTTACCTATTACTTTTCATAAAATTTCAAGTCTACTTAAAAGAGTTTTTTAAATCATTATTTAATATAGGAAAAATTGTACATAATGGCAAACTATTAATTCAAATTAAATGGTATAACCACACTTTAATTTAATTGTGTCCTGTAGCAAATTGTTTGCCAGTCGCCACTCTCCCTGTCTCGCTCGCTCCCTCTGTGCTCGCCTCTCTCGCTTTATACATAGAATTGTATAAATTGTTTTTTTGTTTGTATAAAGCGAGAGAAAATTGTATATACACATGCAAATACATATATATTCGTCCTATACACTTATAATTATACAATACAAATATTCCCCTGCCCAATTATCTTTTGCCTTTCTCTTTTTCTCGTTTTATACAAATATAATGTATAATTTATGTTTGTATAATGTATAATTTATGTTTATATAAAGCGAAAGAGAGAGCGATTTTTGATATACAAATATTTTTGTCAACGATTTACACAAACGAGAGGCAAACAACAATTTATACA
>JAJOOS010081974.1:0-30680 GCA_029582725.1 Solanum chiquidenum
CATAACTTTGAGAATTTGAAAACCCCTTTGAAATTGGTTCTAAAGCGAAAACTAGCTTTAGATAAAGAGCCACCATACCTTAGTATTGAGAAAACCCACGAAAATTTGATGCAAGAAACCTTCAATTCGAAACCTAGCTCCAACTTGACCTTTGCCTTCAATGGTGTTCTAGAGAGAACCCCCCTTTTTTTTTGAAGAATGAATTAAAACAAACCTTTTTAAAAGTTTTAATACCATGTATAGAAATTAGAAATAATATAAATATACCCATTTTTTTTAATTTAACTAAAATTAATATTTACGAAAATGCCCCTTACCTACATGGACCTACCAAATAAAACTAAGGCAAAGTCCAATTTTTATTTTGGAAAATTTCATAACTCCAATTTGTGCTTAAACTTTAAAAATTCATACGTTAGGCTCTAGTTTCACCTATCTATATTTTTTTTTTTTAGGGTCGCTACAATACCCCACCTCAACTCCTGGATGAGCATCCATCCCAACCCAACATTCATTCATTCATTGGAAAGCTCACAGATTCAAAGATGAGAATAGCCTTTCAGGTAAGAACCCCCTTATTATGAAAAATTCCTTTCACAACAAGTCATTATCATTAACATTATCTTAGAAACTTCATTCATTCTTCATTCATAGTGTGTATGTGAGAATAGCCTTTCACATATCATCATCATTCATACAATAGCCTTCTAATCATGATCATAATACATTCATTTATATCACACACACATACTTCACATCATAACATACATAGTAATTAAACACCTCCACCTTTCAAGTGGATCAATAGCTCAAGCACAATTCTACTTCAACATGTAAATTAGCCATAACTTACCCTTTCAAGTCCATGATCACAAGTCATCAACAAGCCTTCAATTTACCATAATTAAGACATACCTAATCATACAATTCAAAAATCGAAAGCAATTTAGACAAATTCCATTCATAAGCTTTCATAATCATCAAACCCACTTCGTAAAGGTAACATTTGGAAATTGACAGAATTCATGGTTTATTTTCATCACAAATCATCAATTAAACATTAATACAATCATAATATGTCATTAATAACCATTTGAAATCATTCAATGAAAGAACCCATGAGATTGAGTAAAACCCTAGGTTTTTGATAACTTGAAATCACCTTTGAATTGGCTCCTTGAATGCAAAGTTAGACAAGGATTAAGACTGCCATACCTTGCTATAGATTCCCCACGAAAATGGAGGAAGGAACACCTTGGAACCCACCAACCCTAGCTTCAATGGCTTCCTTCTTCTTCCTTGAGTTTAGAGAGAGAACTTTTGCAAAGAAGAACTTCTTTTGGGTTTTGGAGAAATAAGGACTTAATGAATTATTTTAGGACTTAAAACTATATATACTAGTTATAGAAACAATTTAAAATCAACCCAAGTTAATAATTAAATGAAACGAAATTACACAAAAGCCCTTAATTTGGGTAGCTCAGTCAGGGACCACGCCCAACCAAACAGGTCGTGAGGGGCACCACGGGTCGTGGTGGTTCCCATGGTACCTTGACCAGTGCACTCCTCCATCTTGACAAGACCTCAAAGTCCTAAGGCAAGTCCACGAGACCTCCCACGATCCGTGGTTAAGACCACGAGTTATGGTGATGGTCGTGGTCATGGAGGCAGCATCTAGGAAAAGTTGTCTTGACTCCTCTGAAGCGAAGTGACCTTCACGTCCACTTTGACGTACCATCTAGGGCACCACGGCTCGTGGTGGTACCCATGGACTTATGGACTATCTAGGGCACCACGGCTCGTGGTGGTGCCCATGGACTTTGAGGCAATAGCCTCCTAAAACATGCACAACTCCCACCCAAGATAAGGCAACCCCATGAGCCTTCCCACGGACCGTGGTCATGACCACGAGTCGTGAAGTGGCTCGTGAAGGGGTGCCTTAGCTTGGCACCTTATTGGACACACTGTCTTGCCAACCACGGGTGGCACCACAATTCGTGGTGGCCACCACGGGTCGTGATGACCCTCATGGTGATGGTAGGCAATGTCTAGCTGGTGTCTTATGCACCTAAGGCTCCCATAATCCCAAGGCAAAACCACGAGATCTCCCATGCTCCGTGGTCAAGACCACGAGTCGTGGTGAAGGTCATGGTTCCTAGGAAGTGGCTAGGCCTCAATGCCATGCCTCACACATGCCTGAGGGACCTTCATGAGCCCTTTCACGGACCGTGGTCAAAACCACTGGTCGTGAAAGTGGTCGTAGTCCTTGGGCAGTGTCTTGCCAAGCTTCGGGCAGCCTTGCCCTTTGGCTTAGGCTTGCCCCTTTTTGGCTTGACTCTAGGCCTTGCACCCTCAATCAAACTTCAGAAGGTCTTCTAAACTTAGGGTTCTAGTACGTACTTTAATATTTAACAACTAAACTCCTTAATTCTTGACATTAACCCTCACATTTAGGCTCTAGTTTAGCCTATCATTTTCCGAGTTGTTACACACATATTATTTTAAGTGTATGCCGTTTGGACTCTGCAATTCCCCTATCACTTTCCAAATATGTACGATGGCTATTTTTAATGACATGGTGCAGGAATTTGTGGAAGTATTCATGGATGATTTATCAGTCTTTGGGAAGTCTTTTGAGGTATATATTCAAAACCTTGATAGAGTGTTTGCTTGTTGTAAAGATACAAACTTGGTACTCAATTGGGAGAAATATCACTTCTTGGTTCGGGAAGGAATAGTTCTAGGTCACAAGTTTTCAAAGCATGGATTAGAAGTAGATAAAGCCGAAGTTGAGGTGATAGAGAAATTGCCACCACCAATTTTTGTCAAAGGAGTGAGAAGTTTTCTAGGGCATTCAGGTTTTTACTGGAGATTCATCAAGGAACTTTCCAAGCCTGCTAGACCTATGTTGAGTTTCTTGGAGAAAGAGGTGAAATTTGAGTTTGACGATAATTGTGTCAAAACATTTGAGGTACTGAAGAAGAACTTAATTAAAGCTCCAATATTGATTGCTCCTAATTGGGAGCTTCCATTTGAAGTCATATGTGATGCAAGCGATGTAGCAGTGGGTGAAGTATTGGGACAAAGGAAATATAAGGTGTTCCATTCAGTCTATTATTTTAGAGGGACCGTTGATTCCGCACAAGCTAATTACATAGTGACTTATAAGGAGATACTTGTCTTAGTGTTCACCTTTGATAAGTTCAAATCGTATTTGGTAGGTACTACAATAATTGTCTTTACCGACCATGCTGCAATAAGGTACCTATTCAGCAAGAATGATGATAAGCCAAGGTTGGTTTGGTTGATTTTTCTATTACAAGAATTTGACTTGGAGATCAAGGATATAAATGGCGCAGAAAATCAAATATCTGATCATCTCACGTTTGGAAGATTTCTCTCATGTGCCAAATAAAGGTTTGATTCGGGAAGAGTTTTCAAATGAGAATTTGGCGGCCCTGGATATCACTCAAGTGTTGTGGTATGTTGATATAGTTAATTTATTTGTAAGTGGAGTGTTCCCACCATTTGCAACCACTCAACAAAGAAAGAAATTGAAACATGATGCTAAATTCTACATCTGAGATGAACCATTCTTGTCACGACCCAAAGTACACCCTAGACGTAACATGGCATATAAGACCCCGAGAGGTCCTACACGCGCCACTTGATAGACATAAAACACAACATAATAGAAATTATGAGAATTAAGAAGAACGTCTCATATTATAAAACAATTTGACATAAAAGCGGAAGTCTAATCATAGTCTGGACAAGCAATTCTACTACATCAAAATATGTTGTCAGTACATAACTCGTACACCACGTACAATTTTTGAAAATTTTAAACATAAGAAAGAAAAATAAAGGCGACTTGGTCCTCAGAACATGAGGACTAACCAACTCTTCGGATTTCATATAGTCAAGCAACTAGCCACGAGCGGAAGGATAAAGATCGTCGAACCCTACATTAGTTAAGAAGTGTAGGAACAAGTAGGCATTAGTACATGGAATTTACTAAGTATGAGGGATATGCAATAAAACATGAAACATGATCAAAAGGGGACATAATCGAAATCATGATATGCATGAGCATGCTAAACATAGTAAAAACCTTTAAACATAGATCATAAGTCATGAACATGGTCAATGCATCTTAAAATCATAAGGAAATCTTCATAAAAACTTTAATAACAACTTAGTTTATTTTGTGGGATATTTAATATTAATCTAGATACACCATGCGAGCTATAACATGGAATCCAATGCCTTGCTCCCACACTGAAAATATATGTCCTTACTTGCCAAGGTGACGACCTTAACTTCTAGCTTAGGTGGATCCACTAGCTATGTCACTTAAGAAAATCCTACGGGGTCATGTACTTAGAGACAAAGAGATTGTTACCAGAGACCCAACCTCAACTAATGGGAGAATCTCAATATTAATATCCTCTCGGTGCTAGGTAAAAATCTCAATGGAAATATTCTTATTCATAAATATATCATCATACAGATAAAAATACAATTAAGTTACTAATCCAAGTTTAAAACATCATAGAGTAACTACTTAAACCATGTGTGAGAACCTTTTAATAATCATGATTCATTAATGTGAGAAAATCCTTCACAATTAATTGATCCTTATCTTAAAGCAACCTAGATCATAAACATTCCTTAATTCAAATCATGCATCTGTTTCACGAAAACCTTATTTATAGATTCAAGCTTCTTCATAAATTCATATCTTTAAGAGTTCATAGTAAAAATCATAAAAAATGCATGGGTTCTTATCCAATCAATTGGAAAGAATGTAATTGAGTTAAAACAATCATAATAGAATCAACATCAAACAATTGAATCAACACAACTAGAACCCATGAAGAGTTGAATGAAAACCTAATCATTTTTGGTGAAGCTGAACTTGGAGAATTGAGGATACTTAGGTATCAATAGGTAAATGGAACCCATTAATGAAACTCTACATACCTTCATATTGAAACCCTCACAATTGAGGAAGAAAACCTTAAGGACTTGAAGTACCCTAGAAATCCCTTGTGAACCTTCGAGAGAAAACCTTGAGACCAATTGAGGGAATTTTGGGGAATGGGTAGTTTTCTAGGAGTAAAATCAGTTAGAGGATGTATTTATTGGCCAAAACGATGTAGTTTGGGAATTTGAAAGGTAAAAAAAGACCCAAATAACCCAGACTTAAACTGCCGGAGTGACCCTATGGTTTAGACCTATGGAGCGTAGAAATTCTTACGGACCTTACTGGTCAATTGTAGGTCCAGTTACTGGGGCCTAAAACTTGCCAACTTCCTACGACACCCTTCTATGGACCATCTTAATTCCTACAGTCCGAAGACCCCATCCATAGACCTTGACTTTAACTAAAATTGTACTGAAATCTTTCAATGGAACCGATCTATGACTTGTCAAAAATCCTACAACTCGTCCAGTCCATTCGTAGGTCAAACATCAGACACTTGAATTTCCCAAATCTCATACTTATTCCACCTACGACTCATAGAAACATCAAAGAACTGTAGACTGGTCTTGTAGGACACAACCAGTAGCAAAAATAAGACATTTTCTTTCCAATTTCTGAGGTGTTACAATTCTTGTTCAAACAAGGGGTGAATCAAGTGGTGGGAAGATGCATTTTTGAAAACATGGTCAAATAAGTACCAAGATCTCTCATGAAATTCCATTTCGGGGACATCACAAAGGAGAGCGTACGGCTTATAATGTATTGCAAACTGGCTTATTTTGGACCTCATTGTAAAATTATGCTATATCTTATGTGAAAGAGTGTGACAAATTGAAAAGGTTGGTAAATATATCTAGAAGACATGAGTTGACATTAAACAATATTCTTGAGGTACAAATCTTCTATGTGTGAGGTATTGATTTCATGGGTACCATCCCATCATCAAATGGAAACCACTACATTCTAGTGGTAGTGGATTATGTGTCCAAGTGGTTCAAGGTTGTAGCTCTTCCACTAATGATGCCAAAGTGGTGATTAAATCCATAAAGATTATAATGCTCAAATCACTCTTCAAAAGTAATTAATAGACTGAGCAGTTATAGTCATTATAAAAACCCAACGAAGAGTCGGGGTCAAATCCCACATGAATGGTATATCATGGAGAATTCCTATGAAGAAATTTGGACTTCAAATTTGCTCATTTTTAATAGTAAGAACTATTGGGTGGATGATTCCACCAATTTAATATACAACTTCAGTTATCAATTATCGCAATTAACTAATTTATCTACGAAACAGGAGTTAACAAGAAATCTAGGGGTGCTGGGATTGGAAATCGATGTCACATAGGGGTAATTATGCTACTCAATAGTGATGAACATTCATGAATAGTCTAATCATCTTCATTGACGCTAAAAATCTTTCGATCTCAAAGAATCTATGCATAAAATCTCTTTTTGGTCTCATTTAAATGCCTATCTAAGCAACCCAACACCTTACTCTATTCTCTCTTGTAAGAAATGGGAAAAATAGATTCGAACTATAACCTCTATTTTCAAGTAAGTTACAGACATCAAACCTAAATTGCTAGTATTAAACTAATTACCCACTCCAATCAATCTCATTGGAGCATCAACTAGAGATCGGAAGTAGGAATTACGTTTGCAACCTTAACCCTTAAGTTAACCCCATGGTAATGAGACCAAATTCATGTATGAACCTCAGCCACATCTCATGTAAAGTTTCACCTCTAATACACTTGAAATGTTTTATTTAGATTCATAGTTTAACCATTTTCGAGGATGGAAATAATCTCTGCAAGAAGGCATCATTTATCTTTTCCCACGAAGTGATCGAATCATTTGGCAATTCTGCAAGCCATTTTATAGCTTCTTCCATTAAAGTGAATGGGATAACCTCAACCTTACAGAATCTTGAGAGATATATTTGAACACAAAGGGTCCAATACCTCCAAGAAATTCTTAACGTGTTCATGGGGATCCTCATGAGCTAGACTCCCAAAATTTCCTTTTATATAGAGCAATTCTATCATAGTTCTTGTGATGTAAAACAACGCTCTCCCGGTTGTAGGAGGTATCTGTATTGCTCTTGTGGTTTGATTAACATTCATGTGCTTGTCATTCAAATCATCCATATTATCATTTGACCATAGTGACTATTGTTTTCACTTCCATGGAACTCATTTTATCAACCTACAAATCAACCAACAACAACACCAAGCAACAAATCTACTACAAATAGACAAAATTAAAATCTAATTTCTCAATTAAAATTCTCAACCACCAATCCCAGGCATCGGCACCATTTTTTATAACACTCAAATCACTTCAAAACCAATTAAAAGAGTGAGCGGTCATAATCAATATAAAAATCCAACGAAGAGTCGGGGTTGAATCACTGTCATATCACAGTTTTCCATTTGAGTGGTTATGGGGAGGTCCACATAGCCTAAATTATGTGGGATGGAATCCATCAGTATAATTCCCTAGAAGGTGGAGTCGTCATAAGGGGTGCTAGGTTGTAGGACAGTGGTTGAAGTAGGGTTTTAAATAGGGGTCAACCCAACATTATAGGCCATTAATAATTTATTTTCTAAAAAGTTTATACCCTTATTACTATAGATTATTTTATTCAATAAATTATTTGATTAACTATTAATGATGCCATTAATATTACCGTTGGAGCCTTTTGGTTAGTCTGGTTTAGATTCAAAGATCGAGTTTCCTTAGCCATAGTAGGGGAGAGATTTTTATTTGTTGTATGATTAATCAAAGAGTTCAATTGTTGGGGATTTTTCCTGTATTTGAAAATCATTGATTCGAGATACATCATGTACAAAATAAATTAACGCTAATACCTGACTTTTGGCCATCTTTCAATTTTGTTGTATGTATGATAAGGTGTTTCTTCTTCTTAAATAAAGTCACCACCCGCCATTGCTCCTTGTCTTCTTCCATGGTTGCTTCTTTGGAAGTGGTCGTTGATAACACTCAGACTACCCTCAAAATAAGTTCAAAGAGTAAGCAGGTGTCGCCAATAAAAATACCCAACTAAGAGTTGGTGTCGTATCCCAAAGAAAGTGATATAGGGCAAGGAGTTCTATTAAGAAATTTCAAATCTAAATCAATTTATTTGCACCAGTAAGAATAATGGTTGGATGATTCCACCAAATTTACAAAAATGATTTTTGTATCAAGAGTGATAATTAAACTAAGATTTCAGAAATTTGAATAAGTAACAAGTAATCTAGGGATGCTGGGATTGGAAATCAATATCACATAGGGGTAATTGTGTTGCTCAATAGTGCTAAACATTTGTTAATAGGTTGGGTTATCTTCAATGACACTAATCTTCTTTCGATCTCATAACATCAATTCATAGAATCTCCTTTCAGTCTCATCTATGTGCATAACTAAACAATCCATGACCTTACACTATTCTCTCGTTCGAGCAGAATTAGAGCAAATAAATCTGACCCATAATCTCTTTTTCTAGCAAACTACAGACATCATACATAAATTACATGTCTCAAACTAATTATCCCCTCCAATCATTTTTTGTCGAGCATCAATCGGAGATCAAAAGTAGGATTAAGTTTGCAACCTTAATCATAAGTTTACCCCATGATAATTAGCCCAAATCCATGGTTGAACAAAAACAAAATAGAGCATAACACAATACCCACTATATTAAACCAACATCCAACCCCCTAATTGTACCCCTAGACTTTGGGGTTTTACCTACCCATCGCAAAGGGTAAAGAAATTATACCTATCCTAAAGACAATCATAGGTGATATGAAATTGAGAAATTATAAGCAACACTCACTTTTATTTCAATTTCAAATTTTCAAATTCACGAGCCAAGTTGAAAATCCCAAAACTAAAGATTCTCACAAGGTAAAATTTTTCAACAAACGAGTAATCTCAGCTAAAGACTAACTAAAAACTCTCTTCCAAAAACTATTCCCCCCTAGAAAGACTACTTTCTCTCTCTCTCTCTCTCTCTTTTGAGCTATTTATAGTTTCTTAAAATTGGGCCCAAATTTCACTGCTTGGCAACGTTAGTCTGGCTTGCCAAGCTAATTCGA
This sequence comes from Solanum chiquidenum, assembly GCA_029582725.1. NCBI lineage: Eukaryota > Viridiplantae > Streptophyta > Magnoliopsida > Solanales > Solanaceae > Solanum > Solanum chiquidenum. The sequence goes on from JAJOOS010081974.1 coordinate 9,102, forward strand.
CGGATCATTGTTTACTTCTTAGCTTGCCAAACTGTCTTTCATATTCAGTGAATCATTGAGTACCACCTTTGTTTGCCTTTTAAGTCGTCACATTTCCTCCAAGTCCTATCACCTTCGACGATGGCCAACATGTTCGCCCTTTCTGTTCGGCGAGTCGCAGTTCCTCGTTAAGTTCACTGACCTACCTCAATTAATTCAAGTGCTGAGCACTATCACTTTGCCGAGGTCGTGCTAGTTGGGTGATCTACCCTTCTTGTTAGGCGATCAACAATGTAGAGTTTACACTTCTTTCCATGTTTTTGGTCTTTCTTCCAAATATTCTTATTTTCCTTGTCCCTAAGCCTTCATTGCTGCAAATCATCAAAATATCATTAAAATGATATAATGAGGAATTAGGGACACTAATTGTTAACTAAATAGGCCTCAAATGAGTGTAAATCTACCACTCATCAACACCCCCAACTTAAACTTTTGCTTGTCAACAAGTAAATCAAGAACACAATTAGTTCAACCAGGTTGTCTAGAATAGTTCTCAATGAGAGCTAACATGCAAGTGTTATTACAAGATTACTCTCAATAAAATGCAACACTAAATAATGATGAAAATGCTTCAAATGTTGACTACCCGGTATCAAACCAAGCTCAAGCTCACTATAGCTTCCTTTCCAATGCAAAATCATGCTTCAAAAAATGTGTTTCAAGAGCCCTCACATCAAGAACGATTCCCTGCTCTCATAAAGCAAGTCAATAACGAAGCTAGGAATCAATACAACTCTCACTCTCCAAAAGAGAAATACATGCAAGCTTCATCTCATAGGTATGCCCATAACTTTCAGTAATCATACAACCTAGTTTATGCAAGATCTCAAGGGTCTTTTAGACTTGTAATGGGATTGAGGGTTATGGTATGGTCAATTTGGCTCAGTGACTTCACCTTTTTAAAGCATTGTTGCAATCATCTTCACCTCTACTCAAGTTCTTCTTATTCTTTTTCACTTGAAAATTCAAACTTTGACTTGTCAATTATTTTCTTGGAGACCTCTTTTATTTCATCAAACTTTCTTTTTCATATCAATTTTCCAATGGTTATTCATCACAATCTCTTTTTATATATATATATAAGGAGGGGTTCCTTGTTTGTGTAACATATTTCAAAGTTGAGTCGCACTTCATTTTTCTTTGCCTTCCACTTGGATGTCTTTCCTTCGTCCTTTCCACACCCCCAACTTAGGCCTATTTAAAAAAACCAATGCTTCAAAAAGGATTTATGGGTAAGAAGTTAAGAGAAATTTGGCTCAAGAGGTTTCAACACGATTGTCAACATACTTTTTATGCTCAAATGGTGCCAAAATAGTTGCACACCCTCACAAGGTGGTCACAAAAAGGGTATGAACATTTGGGTTTCCTCTCAAAACTTCTATTCAAGATCATTCCTTCCATTAGCCAAAGTTACTTGATTGGACTAACAAGGCAAATTCTAGAATTTAACAAACATGTTTTCAAGTAAAACCTTACCACACACCACATTTCAAACACAATTATTTAGCACAGCCCGACAGGATTAAAAGCTTAAGTAAGATGTTATTTGCAAGGCTCACATCAAAATGAAGCTAGTCAACACAAGGTTCAAAAAGATCATTCAAAATTCCAGCCACATCGATTTATTCTTGCAATACCAACACTAAACACAATGCTCATCATGAGTACTATTCTAGGCATCCATATTGAACACAATCAATCATCTATTCATTATTAATGAAAAACTTAAGCATTTGAAAAACTTCCAAACTTATAGGGCAAAAAATACAAAGAGACAAAAATTCGCCCAAACTACTATAATAAAACCAAAATAACAAAATACTACATTATCTATCTAAAAGTAAAACTGAAATTAACAAAATACAATCTAAAGGGGAATACTGACACAAGTTCCCTCACCCCACAAAAATAAAAACAACAATGTCTTCAATGTGGAATAAAAAAGTATGTGATGAGAGATAAAAGAGCCCCTCAGAGGCAATGCCTGTGGAGTGGTCGAATATGCAGTACGCGGATGAGTCACATCATCCTAGGCATCAGTACCCGACAAAGTGATCACGTAGCAGAGTAGGCTGAACCTGGGCAACAGAGCCCGACAAATCAATCGAAAGAATTGTGGAATTTAAAAAGACCCCACTGTTGGCAACACTGTTGCCAACTACAGAGGTCTCTTCAAGGGATCTCTCTAATGTAGCATGGACCATCATCTCCTCATGATCCTGCAGCTCTGTCAGTGTCAAAGAAATGCACTGCTCATCCTCCTCTCTCCGAATCTCCACTTCATCTATCTCCTCATCATTAACATCCTCAACTCTCTCCTCCTCCTTATCATCAACTACATCATCAACGGTAGAACCAAAAGTAGTACCACCCAAAATCGACTGCTCAGCCATACTCGACACACTAGTAGGCATATCCTCGGGTGCATTAAGCAAGGGAACATCACCCCACACCATAAAAATATCCATAGACTTCAGCTGGTTAATATCAACCCTAAGAGTACCTATCTCAGCCCTCATCGTAGTCAGAGTATATGAACTACCTTTTATCTGCTCTTAGGTTTCCATCCTCATCGTAAGGTTTTCTAACATCTCACCATGTGACACTATAGTTGCCTCGTACTGAGTCAACCTATCTATCAAGGGGGCTAACACAACTTCAATTGCCCGATCAATTAACTTGGGCATATCCTTCTCCACCCTAGCTGCACTCACATCTATAGACTGGGCAAAATTACCCATTTTCTATATCATAGCCTGGGTCAAGGATGGTCGGGAGACAGGAGTGGGGGAAGGTGAAACCACAATAGAAGTAGAGGTATAGTTCAAGGATGAAGGTAGGGGTGTACCTGACTTCTCCACAGAAGGAGCAGATTGAGTGGCCTCGATGTCAAAAGTGGCGGGATTAACCACAAGCATAGTATCTGGTGGCGGCTTCCTCTAATCTGCATCATCCTGTGAATAGTCATCCTCAATCCTCTGGATGTCACAAGAGGAGGTTGGGCTGATCCTCACATCAATTATCTCCCAAAAAGGAATATTTGCATCTTCACACTGATGTGTAATCAATATTAGGAAAGGAAGACATGTATGATCTTGTCTATACCTTATCAATATCTCATCTAAAATAATCGAGCCCACATTTATCTTCTCCTTATAAATTATCGTACCATCTAAAACATCCTTTTGGTGTCGGAGGATGGATTCATTTTTTGAATGCATTATATTGTCACTTATAAAATTAAACTTGTATTGGGCGCCAACATTCATATCCTTTGTCTCTATTTTCTCACCGCCATCCATCCATAGAGGAGAAGTATCGCAGATAAATAGTGCTAACCAACCTTTGAGAATGTCGAGATTATGATGCATATGTATCTTAAACATGTCAGCCAGATTTTATGGAGTACCTAGGGTAGTATTGATTGCACCTACGTGGCATTGTACAATCTTGCCACATACTTTAAATTCATCCAAGGCCATTGAAACTGTGCCCTTTTCTCTTATTCAGCAGGGCTTATGCATTGGTCGTGTAAAACTCTCGGACCCATGCTGGACCATATAGAAGTCGAGGCTTGGTAAACCCCTTGAACCTATGAAACTGGATAGTAACCTAGATGGCTAGGTAGTCACTCATGAATTCATCCATAGAGAGTCATCACTCATTTAGAATCATTTGTTCTCTAGTAGCCTTAAGCATGTTTAAATACCTTGGAGCAATGATCGAGAGAACACGTGATGTAGATTCTTGGGTTTGAAGAGATTAAACCAACTTGGATCGTATGTTCAGTCTTTTCCTCACAGACACCTTTTTCGGGTGCTCACTCACACGCGTAGAAGAGTGCACAATAGTTTTTAGTTTGATTAGAGCTTCAAATAGTTGATTTATAGAAATCTTTTTACTTCTTTTCAATGGAGGAAGAGGAGGAGATTCTGTGTCTGACTCATTTTTGGAGGTAACAACTCTAATCCCTTTTGTTCCGGCCATTTCCTACACAACAAAAGCATTCAAGCACAAATTCGGTGAAGGTTAATTGAAATCAAACCCAAAAGAAATACATTTCAAAATTTTGTTCTCAAGTTTGCCTACTTGGAAGGTGATCCATCTAATAGGTTAGGTGAACTCATGTGAGCTCGTTGAAGTTGATAGTGCATAATTATATTGAACTCAGGTAAAATATGTGGAGTCATCTCCAACTTGGTGATACACCGAATTGGTTTCGGCGGGCTAAGACAAGTCTACTGAAAGTGACAATGCAAAATTAAAAAGAATAGGCACAAAGGATGATGTTCACTCCTACTTGGCGATATGCTGAGGGGGTTTCGGAAGAGAAGTCCGCCGAATGGGACAATAACCAAGTCACATATTAAACCAAGAAAGGCGAGCTGAGACTTACTCGATGATTCACCTAATTGAGTTGGCGAGCTAAGACAAGCCCACTGAATAGGTAGTGTTTAGCTCAATGCTTATTTTTACAAATTCAACTACAATAGGCAAGCATACTGATAACACCCAAATCACCCTCCAAAATCAATTAAAAGAGTGAGCGATCATAGTCACTAAAAAATCTAACGAAGAGTCAGGATCGAATCCCATAGGAAATGGTATATCGTAGAGAATTTCTTATCTAGAAATTTGGACTTTAAATTAGCTTATATGTAATAGTAAGAACAAGTGGGTGGATTGTACCACCAATTTAATATAAAGCTTTTGTTATTAATTATTGCAATTAAACTAAAATTCGAACATCAAGAGTAAACAAGCAATCTAGGGGTGCGGGGAATGGAAGTCAGCGTCAAATAGGGGTGATTTTGTTACTCTATAGTGATGAACATTCATGAATAGGCTAAGTCATCGTCATTGACGCTAATCATCTTTCAATCTCAAAGCATCTATGCATAGAATCTCCTTTTGGTCTCGTCTATATGCCATTTCTAAACAACCCATTAGCTTACTCTACTCTCCTTTCCAGAATAGGGAAAATAGATCCAACCCATAACCTCTCTTTCAAGCAAGCCATATACATCAAATCTAAATTGCTAGTATTGAACTACCTACCCACTCTAATTTATCTCTTTCGAGAATCAGCCGGAGATCAGAAGTAGAAATTAAATTTGCAACCTTAACCTATAAGTTAAACCTATGGTAATTAGACCAAATCCATGCATGAACAACAACAAAAAAGAGCATAGCACATTACCCACTAAATTAAATCAACACCCAACCCCATTTGAGCATCCCAATATATAAGGGTTTTAGCCACCCATCACAAAAAGAAAAGAAAGTATACCTTTCATGAAAGAAGCCATGGGTAACTTGAAATCAAGCAATTAAGAGTAAACCCACTTTGGATGTAACTTCAATTTACAAATTCAAGATTCAAATTATAAAATCCCAATAAAACTAGAAAAAGTATTCTTTCAAAAGTAAAGTGTTCTTCAACACTCTAACTCAAAACTCACTAACTTGAACTCAGTATTTGAACTTTATAAAAATTATATATTGTGAGCTATTTATACTTTCCCAAATCAACTTCGTAAATGACTCAGCGATGATAGTCGAGTTCACCAAACCTGATCGGCGACTCGCCCTTCGCTCCTCAGCTCACCCTGTGATGCTTTAGGCTTCAGGTGTTTGAACCTCAGTTGGCAAACTCGATTGAGTCAGCCTTTCATATTTGGTGAATCGCCGAATACCACCCTAGTTCGCTGTTCGAGCACTGTGGGGGGTGTGCATCAGGATCACCGTTCTAACTCGATGAATCACCTTTTGTACTAGAGTTTATCGACCATCTTTGGTAGACACAAGTGCTATGCACTGTTAATTTGGACGAGGACGTGCTCAGTTGGCGATCCTCCCTTCGTGTTAGGCGATCAACAATGTTCACTTTGCACTTCCTTTTGTATTTTTGACCGTTCTTTCAAACATCAGTCCTTGCCTTGTCCAATTGCCTTCATGGATGCAAATCATCAATATTTGATTAGAAAAGGACAAAGTTAGGCATTGAAGACAGTAATTATTAAGCTAAATAGACCTTAAATGAGTGTAAATCTATCACTCATCAACACCCCAACTTAAACTTTTGATTGTCCTCAAGTAAATCAAGAACACAATAAGATCAATGAGGGTGTCCACAATAGTACTAAATGAGAGATAGCATGCAAGCTCCATAGTAAGATTACTCTTCAACATCATGTTACCTTAAATCATGATCGAAAAGCTTCAAATAATGACTAGTTATTCTCAACACAAGCTCAAGCTCACTTTAGCTTCTTGTCTAATGCAAGAACATGTTTCAACAAATGCATTCAAGTGCCCTCATATCAAGAATGATTCTATGTTCTCACAAAGCAAATAAACAAAGGTAATAGGAATCAATGCAACTCTCACTCTCTCAAAAGAGAAACACATGCAAGCTTTGTCCCATAGGTTTTCCCATTTTTTCTAATCATCAAACAACCTAGTTCATGTAAGATCTCAAGGGTCTTTTAGGCTTGTAATGGGGCTGAGGGTTAAGGTATGGTCAATTTGGATTGATGATTTATACCTTTTCAAAGCATTGTTGCAATCATCATCACCTCTTCTCAAGTTCTTTTCTTCTTTTTCATTTGAGAACTCAAATCTTGACTCTCCACTCAATTTATTTGGAACTCCCCTTTATTTAATTCACTTATATTGTTCATTTTCATTTTTCCAAACTATTTACATCAAATTGATGATATATAACAAATTTTTTTATAAGGAGGGGTTCCTTCTTTTTGCAAAACATTCAGATTTGAGCCTCATTTATTCTTCCTTTTGCCCTTCACTCGACTTTCATTCATCCTTCCTTTCCACACCCCCAACTTAGGCTTTTGGCCTAAGTTGCCTATTCAATCATTGCAATGCTTCAAAAAGATTTTTTTCTGGTGAGAATGTAGGGGTAATTTGGCTCAACAGGCTTCTATTGGTTGTCAACAAATAAGTTAGGCTCAATTGGTGCCCACATGGATTCACACCCTCACAAGGTAGTCACAAAAGGCTTTATGGACAATTTGGTTCAATGATTATATTTTCGCCTAAGATCATGTCTCACATTCACCAAGATTCACACAATTGGACTAACAAGGAAAATTCTAGGACTCCACATGCATGCTTTCAAGTAAAACTTCACTACACATGGCACTTAAAAATACACTCATTTAGCACATCCCTAAAAGATCAAAAGCGTACGTGTGATGTTAACTCGAAGGCTCACATCAAAATGTAGCTAGTCAACAAAAGATTCAAAGATATCACTCAAAAGTGTAACCATATCGATTTCATTCTCACAACACCAACACTACACATCATGCTCATAATGAGTACGATTCAAGACATCGATATTGAACAAAATTGACTCTCAAATTGTTATCAATGAAAACTTCAAACATTTCACAATTTGAACTCATTAGCGGTTACAAAATTGATGGAGAAGGAGATAGAAGTAAAGAAACACACAATTTCCCAAAAAAGTACTCTAATATAAACATTGAACTATAATTGTTCAAAATACAAATTAAAAAAATACAACAAAAAGGGGACTATTGGCATGAAGGCCCTTACCCCACAAAAAATAGAATGCAGTGTCCTTAATGCAAAATAAGGTAGGTTAAGAGAAAGGGTCCCCCTGAAAGGCTATGCTTGTGTTGTACTCTCATCTGGAGTCTTGGGAGATGAAGCCTCAAGAAGGCAATCGATGCCCAACAATAGGATCATTGGAAGTGGCATGTGAGGCTCAACAGGGGCATCAATGACTATCTTAGCAAAAAGAGGTAAGATATCTCTATAGTGTAGCCTAAAGAATGACCTTTATGGTCTCATACAACTCATTCAGTGTCTCAGCAATCCCGTGTTCTTTAGCTCTCAACTCCTCTTCATCATTCTCCTCTGCCAACTCCTCCTCGAATCTATCACTCTCATCCACAACAACCTCGGGCACAATAGAGGAATGCACAACACTAGGCATCTCATTCGTATCTAGAAGGGGAACCTCACCCTAAAGTGTAGAGATGTCTATTTACTCTATCTGGGCCACCTCTACCCTTAAAGTAGCCACCTCAACCCTCAGGGTGTGTAAAGCACTAGAACTGCCATCGGCCTTCTCTTGAGCCTCAATCCTCACTATTAGATCATCCAGCCTCAGAGTGTGGAGCTCTTTCATCCCCTCACACTTGAGCACCCGCTCAGTCAAAGGGGGCAAAGCCTTCTGAATGGCCTGGTCAATCAGCATGGGAAAGTCCTTCTCATCCCGGGCAACTCTCACATCTGCTAACTGGACAAGGATGCCCATTTTATATATTATTGCTTGGGTCAAAAGGAGACAGGAAATATGAAAAGGGGGAGGCCTCAAAATAATAGCGGCAGCAACAACAAGTTGTACATGTGCAGAAACAGAAGAGCCAACAACAGAGAAATATGTTGAAATACCTGTCTGCTCCACAGAAGGACTAGGTGTGCTGCTCTCATGTTGTAGAGTAGTCGGGTCAACCACTAGAGTGGATCCTGGTGGTGGCTGCTTCCTGCCTTATCATCTCTCAAATACTTGGCCTCGTTCCTCCAAATGTCACTATAGAAGATTATTGTAATCTTGACATTAGTTTTCCCTCGAAAGGGAACTCCGACTCTCTCGCATAACTGAGTGATGAGCACCGGGAAGGGAAGATATGTATGTTCTTGTCTGGCCCAGGGTAATATCTCTTCCACAGTTATTCCCCCAACATTTATCTTCTCCCTCTTAATAATAGAACCTACTAACACCCTATTTGGAAGTTGGAGTATGGATTCGTTCTAGGACGGCCTCACGTTGCTACTGACAAACCGAACCAATATCTTGCTATGAATTTCATGTCCTTATTTTCGATCTTAGCACCTTCAGCCATCCAAGAAGGTGTAGACTCACCTAATATTGGACAGACCAACAACCCGTTCAATGTATCCAATGTCTTTATCATTCGGGTCTTGTATTCATCAGTCAGATTTTATGGGGTGCACAATACGTTGTTAATTTCAGTGGCATGACACTGAAACATTTTGCCTCACACTTCAACTTCATCGAGTGGCTTGAAAAATGTTCCCTTATGGTTTTTCGGCAATGTTTTGTCGTAGGCATCACAAAACTCTTGTACCTACTTTGGTACTTACGGTTGCTTAGCCTTTGTGAACTGCTCCAGCTTTTGGTATCTTATTGCCACCCATATTGTTGGATACTCTCTCATGACTCTGTCAGTTGAGAGTCAATGCTCATCCAAATAGGTTTGTTACCCTTATGCCTTGAGCCTATTCAAAACCCTTGGAGCTATAATTGGGAGAACGTGAGAAACAAGATTTTGATCTTGTGGGGTGACACTTATTTTGACAAGATATTCACATTATTCGTAGCTATGTGCTTCCTTACTTTCTTACCCTTAATGGTAGGGGTTTGAGGATTTAAATTATGTGTCTCAGAAGCCCCAAAAGGCTCATTCAATGAGAATTTGTTTCTTATTCGAAGGACGGCGAGGAGGAGAGAACTCTCTCTCCTATTTATTATCAGATGAATCAGCTTGTTTACATTTGGTTCTTTCCATTACCTGCAAAGCACACATTCAAATAGATGATTTGTGAAGGTTAGTTGAATTCGAACATGAATTGAAACACATTTTTAAAAAAAACTCATGAGACTCACCTAACGGGAAAGTGAATTGCCAAATAGAATTGGTGAACTCCGGTGAGCTCGCCGAATTGGACAATGTCAAATTTATTAGGGTTCAATCATAAAAGGTGAAGTCAATGCCAACTCGGCGATTCGCTAAGTTGGTTTTTGTAGGGTAAGACAAGTACACCAAAAATGACAGTTCAAAAAGGAAAGTAATATGCATCAAGGGCGATGTCCTCTCTCGCTCGATGATTCGCCAATTGGGTTTGGCGGACTAAGACAAACCCAAAAAATGGAACAATACCCAGGGCCATGCCCATGCTAAAGAAGGTGAGCTGGGTCTTACTAGGAGATTCATCTAATTTCTTTAGCGAGCTAAGACAAGCTCACCGAAAATAAAGTTTCAGCCATTGCCAAATTTTCACAGATAAACCAACACACTCAACAAATACTAGTGTCCCCCCAACATTACGATTCACCTAGATGTTTTCTACCCATTGGTATTCAGATTTCCCCCATTTATCACTAAGCATTACACTAATTTATGATTTTCCCTTAAGAAAATAGTCACCCTTTATGATTGAGAAAAATCATGTAATTGGGTTAACACTAAGATACTCAAACTTCACTAACATCAAATTAGGCACAGACCCAGCAAAATAAACAATCCAATTTAGCAATTTAACCAACACAAGCATGATTCATCATTTGTACAAGCATTCACAATTAAAATCATATGGGCATAGTTCAATTTCAATATTACAATGCAACCCATGAATATAAGGCACTTAATCTCAATTAAGGGGCTCAATCCCACATCTTATGTGCCTTCTAAACTAAAAAACAACAACAAGATTTTGAAACACCAAACTCAAAGCTAAAAATGAGGGATCAGGGTTGGGTTAACATGAAATCCAAGTGAATGCACTCCTAACACCTTCAAGACACTCACATGAGGCTCACAAACACTCAAAATGTACGAAGCAACAAAAATGAATTGAAAAACTCTCAAATTTCAAAGGTATTGATTTTTGAATTTGAATGACCCTTGGCCTTTTTATATCAGGCCCGTTTGGTGATCACGACTAACGTCTCCAAACGTGTTCGAAGAATCACCAATTAGAGCTTAAGCTTGCCGAACATGCTTGAACAAACACAAAACCTTAAGGTTGATTCTGCGGACCTGATAGAGTTCGCTTAATGAACTTCGGCAAATCTCCTTTTGGAGTTATGATTGCCTATCTTAACAGTGCACTTTTCCATCCTTTCAATCTCAAAAGGTGGAAAGACTTAGTCCGCCTACTGCCTTCAGCAGATCACCGCTTGGGTTTTGCATCTCCTATGCTTTCATTTTCAATCTTCCAACCTCTTCTTAACCTGTACTCACAACATACATTATTTGAAAGCAGTAAAAACAAAAAAATAAGACTTGGGTTGCCTCCCAAGAAGTGCCTTGTTTAACGTCATGACACGGTATATTGCTCAAACTCAACAATCATTACTGGGTTTGAGATGGTGTCACTTGGAAAAGTTCCCTTTTATCATGGATTTAGATGAGTGGCAATTTGATCCAGTTGGGTCTCCAACTGCTTGATAGAAACTGAGTGTGAAGTTACTGTATGAGATAAAGTGGAGAAGTCATTTTTCAAATCCTTCAACACCTTATCAGACCCTTAAACCTTGTTGTAGATCCTTACAAACATATCTTCCGCCCGGCTTCCTTCTATCCCAGCTGGCTCTTGTGGGCGTGGACAATTATGGAGAGGCACATATCTATCTTTTTCCATCTCCCTATCTCTCCAATTTCCACCCCACCAGTCTTTCCAACAACTATCTCTATCATTGTTCAAACCTTTGTTCCCACCTTGTTTGTTGATAATTATTGTGAGGACCCCCCCTAACTTGATTTCCAAGTATTGAACTTCTTCATTGTATAATGCCTCGAAATTGGCATCATCTGGGCATTTCCCACTATTGCTTCAAACCGCATTCACTGACCTAGTTCCACCTCCCATGACATGTTTAGCTAACAAATTAGATTTTGGTCATCATTTTGACCATGTTTTCATCCCTTTCATGGTCCTTCTCGATTTGTTCTTTGCTCAAACCCACTTGTAGAAGAAGCATTTGGTCCTCTCTAGTGTGCCATGCTCAGTTAACCTTAGTCATATCATGTAGCAAGAAAGTAGCTACATCATACGGTTGTCTCATCAATCCACCATGGACTAATTTATCAACCACACTTTTTTTGACTGGATCAAGGCTGCAATAAAAGTATTGTAGCAACAACTTGATAGGAACTCCATGCGTTTGACATTGCAAGAGTAACTTCTTAAACCTCAGCAATGTTTCATGCAAAGACTCATCTCCAACACTTTTGAAATTTTGGATTTGGAGACGAAGTTTAACCATCTTCGAAGGGGTAAAGAATCTTTACAAGAATACATGAGTTAGTTCATCCCACGAAGTAATAGAATCATTTGGAAACTCTGCCAACCATCTTGTAGCCTCTCCCCATTATAGAGAAATGGAATAACCTCAACCTTATGGATTCTTGGGAGATATTCTTAAAACAAAAGGTTCACACACATCCTTGAAATTCCTAAGTGCTCATGGGGATCCTCATGAGCTGGACCCCCAAAAATTCCTTTCATTTGGAGCAGTTGTATCATAGTTCCGAAGATGTGAAACACCGTCCTCCCGATTGTAGGAGCTATTCAGATTGCTCCCGTGGTTTGAATTATATTAATGGTAATGTCATTAAGATCACCTATGTTGTCATTTTGACCACAGTGACTGTCATTTGCACTCCCATGGTCACTTATTTTGTCAACCTGCAAATCTATCAACAACAACACCAAACAAAAAATCTATTACAAATAAACCAAATTAAAATCTAATTTCTCAATTAGAATTCTCAACATCCACTCCTCGGTAGCGGAACCATTTTTTATAATGCTCAAATCACCCTCTACAACAATTTAAAAGAGTGAGCAATCGTAGTCAGTAAAAAACCTAATAAAGAATCGGGGTCAAATCCCACAAGGAATGGTATATTGTAGAGAATTCCTTATCAAGAATTTTCTACTCTAAATTAGCTCATTTATAATAGTCAGAACAATTTGGTGGATGGTACCACCAACTTAATATAAACTTTTTTTTATCAATTATCGCAATTAAACTGAAATTCGAACAAAATCAAGAGTTAACAAGCAATCCAGGGATGCAGGGATTGAAATTCGACGTCACATAACATTGATTGTGATAAACATTCATGAATATGCTAAGTCATCTCCATTGACGCTAATCATCTTTCGATTTCAAAGCATCTATGCATAGAATATCTTTTCGATCTCAGCTATATGCCATTTCTAAAAAAAACCATTACCTTACTCTACTCTCTCTTTCAAGAATAGAGAAAATAGATCTGACCCATAACCTCTCTTTCAAACAAGCCATAGACATCAAACCGAAATTGCTAGTATTGAACAAATGCCTAATCCAATTAATCTCTTTCAAGCATCAACTGGAGATCGGAAGTAGGAATTAAGTTTGCAACCTTAATCCATAAGTTAACCCCATGGTAATTAGACCAAATTCATGCATGAACAACAAAAAAGTAGAGCATCGCACATCACCCGCTACATTAAATTAACACCTAACCCCATTTGAGCACCCCTAGATCTTGGGGCTTTAGCCACCCATCAGAAAAATGAATAAAGTATACCTTCCATGAATTTAGCCATGGTAACTTGAAATTAAGCAATTAAGCATAAACCCACTTTAGATTTAACTTCAATTTATCAAATTCAAATTTCAAATTGTAAAAGCCAAAGAAAACTAGAAAAAGTGCTCTTTCAAAAGTAAAGTGTTCTTCAAATCTCTAGCTCAAAACTCTCTAACTTGAACTCAGTATTCGAACTCCATAAAAATTGTATTCTTTGGGCTATTTATACTTTCCCAATTTTTTCTTAAAATCCACTTTGTAACCGACTCAGCGACGTTAGTCGGGTTCGCCAAACCTGATTGGCGACTCACTTTTCACTCCTCAGCTCATCTTGTGATGCTCTAGGCTTCAGGTGTTTGAACCTCAGTTGGAAAACTCAATTGAGTCAGCCTTTCACGTTTGGAAAATCACCGAATACCACCTTAGCTCGCCATTAGAGCATTAAATCTTTGCTTTGCACACTGTCACTTTTGGCGATGTGAATCAGGATTGTCGTTCTAACTCGGCGCATCACCTTCTCTACTGGAGTTTGCCGACCTTCTTTGGTAGACACAAGTGCTATGCACTGTCAATTTGGGCGAGGACGTGCTCAGTTGGCGATCCGCTATTCATGTTAGGCAATCAACAATGTTCACTTTGTACTTCTTTTTGTAGTTTTTTTCCATTCTTTCAAACTTCAGTCCTTGCTTTGTCCAATTGCCTTCATAACTGTTGTCATCAATATTTGATTAGAAAAGGACAAAGTTACACATTAGGGAAACTAACTATTGAGCTAAATAGACCTTGTATGAGTGGAAATCTACCACTCATCATATACCCGACTCCCATTTAACTCTACAATCTAACCATATGCTTTTCTATTTATAGGTACTCAGACTTCCCTAAAATATCACAAAGTACTGCCCAAAAGATTATTTACCCTTAAAAAGTGCGTCACTCCATCTATCATTGGGTAAAATCATGCAATTAGAGAAATATTGGGCTAATTAGACTCCATTCATACTAAATTCAACCAAGACCCAGCACATACAGTGGTTCAATTCCAAAATTTCACCAACATAAGCAAGTTTAGGAATTTTGGACACAAAATGAACTATCTAAATCATGGGCACAGTTTGATATGATCTATTTAGCATTACCCATACAAATTAAGCAGTAATCTACTTGAAATGGCATTAAGCCCATATCAAAAGCAATGAATTCCACCACAAATGATCATATAGAGATCTAACACCAACCTCAAATAATAGAGCAACACAAAAGAATGAGGAAAGTACTGTTGGGGTCGAGATGCAAGCAATTCAACACATTTCGAGCAATTGAAATCACACAAATGAGGTACACAATCACTAACATGAGGGTGTTGGGAGTTTAATAGGGAAATAAGCACAAAGAGGTGAAAGGGTTTAGTTTTGAATTTGAAAAGACTCTTGGCCTTTTTAACTCACACCCACCAGGTGAATTGCGACTAATGACGCCAACCGTAATACGCAAATCACCGAAAGAGGTAAATTTCATCGATGAGGCTTGAAAGATACCAAACCTCAAGGCTGACTCAAAAAATTCAATGGAGTCTGCATAGTGTAGTTCGACGGATCGCCAATTAGAGCTTATATTGCCTAAGTTGACATTACACTATTTCACTTTTTCCAGCTTAAAAAAAGGATATGGATCAATCTGCACAATGCCTTCAGCAGATCATCATCGTGGTTTTGGCATTGCCTAACTTACCTCTGTTAACAATTTGACTTCTTTTCCACCTGTACTCATAACACACGTTATTGAAACCAATGAAATAAAAGTAAAGCTTGAGTTGCCTCCCAAGAAGCTCCTTATTTAACATTGTGGCACGACATTGTTCTCAATTCCTTAACAATCATTCTTGGGATTTGGTATGTTGTCACTATGCAACGTTTGTGTATGCCTTGGATTGAGATTGGTGGAGATCTAACATATTTGAGTCTCCAGTTGTTTGATAGACACTGAATGAGAGGTTACTGTTTGAGTTAAGGTAGAGAAGTCATTTTTCAAGTCCTTTTACACCTTGTTGGACACTTCAACCTTATGGAATATCCTTGTGAGAATTTCCTTGGTTTGGTTCCTTTTTAGTCCAACTAGTTTCTTTGGTCTTGGATGATCATATGGAGGAATGTACCTATCTTTTTAGCCTCCCAGTCTCTCCAATTTCCTCCTCTCTAATATTTCCAACCGCTCTCTCGTTCCTTGTTCAGACCTTAATTACCACCTTATCATTGGTAGTTTGGGTGAGAACCCCCCCCCTCCCTATTTGGTTTCTCAAGTATTGTACTTCCTCATTGTATAATGCCTCAAACTTAGCTTCTTCTGGGCACTGCCCACTACTTGTTCCAACCTCATTTACTGATTGCAATCCGCCTCCTATGACATGTTGGATAACAAATCAAGTTGGGTCATCATTATGGCCATGTTTTCATCTAGCTCATGGTCCTTCACAATTTTTTCTTTTCTCATGCTCAGTTGTAAATAAGACACTTGATTCTTCCTTGTATGTTATGGTCGGTTAACTTCGCTCATGTTATATAGCAACAACGTTCTTACCTCCTATGGTTGTCACATCAATCCACCTTCGGCAAGTTGGTTAACCACGCCTTCATTGATTGAATCAATGCTACAATAAAAGTATTAGAGCAACAAATGGTCTGGAACACCATGTGTTCCTTATTGTAAGAGTAATTTCCGGAACTGCAATTATGTCTCATGTAGAGGTTTCACCTCTAAATCTTTTGAAGTTTTGGATCTGGTCCCTAAGCTTTACCATTTTCGAGGGAGGAAAGAATCTCTCCAAGAAAGCTTTAGTCAACTCCTCCCAAGAAGTGATCACATAATTCGGCAATTCCGCCAACCATTTTGTAGCTTCACCCATTAAAGAGAATAAAAATAATATCCACCTTATGGAATCTTGTGATATGTTCTTGAACACAAACGGTCCACATACATCCTAAAATTCTGAAGGTGTTAATGGGGGGTCTTAACTACCTAAACCCCAGAATATTCCTCTAAACTAGAGCAGCTATAGCATTGTCCTAGTTACATGAAAAATTGTCCTCCCTGTTATAGGATGTAACCGGATGTCTCCCATGATTTGAATGACGTTCATGTGCATGGCAATCAAATCACTCATATTGTCATTTTTCCCATAGTGATTATCGTTGTAACTACCATGGTCTCTCATGTTTTACACGTGCAAATCAGCAAACCATAATACTAAGCAGTCATCATCAATGAAAATACCCAACTAAAAGTCAGGGTCAAATCCCACAAAGAGTGATATAGTGCAAGGAATTCTATCAAATTTTTTAGAATTTAAATCAATTTATTTGCAGTAGTAAGAACTACAGGTGGATGATTCCACCAAATTTATGAATAGGATTTTGGTATCAAGAGTCATCATTAAACTGAGTTATCATAAATTTAAATAAGTAACAAGTAATATAGGGATGCGGGGATTAGAAATCGATGTCATATAGGGGTAATTGTGTTGCTTAATAGTTCTAAATATTTATAGATAGGTTGGGTCTTCTTCAATAACACTAATACTCTTTTGATCTCATGGCATCTGTTCAGATAATCTTTTTCAGTCTCATTTATAAGCATAACTAAACAACCCATTACCTTACACTATTCTCTCTTTCAAGCATAATTATGGTAAATATATCTGACTCATAATCTCTTTTTCAAGAAAACTACAGACATAAAACCTAAATTGCATATATCAAACTAATTACCCACTCCATCAATCTCTTTCTAGCATCAAACGAAGAGCGGAAGTAGGTTTAAGTTTGTAACCTTAACCCATAAGTTAACCCATGGCAATTATCCAGAATCCATGATTGAACAACAATAAAACAGAGCATAACACAATACCCACTACATAAAATCAACACCCAACCCCGTAATTGCACCCCTAGACTTTGGGGTTTTTAACCACCCATCACAGAGTGTACAAAAATTATACCTATCATGAAGGAAACCATAGGTGATATGAGAATAAGAAAATATAAGTAACATCCACTCTCGGCTAAAGACTAAATAAAAATTCCCTTCCAAAAACTCTTCCCCCGGGAAGACTACTTTTTCACTCTCATGTGCCTATATATAGTTTCCCAAAATTTAATTGGTTCGGCAACGTTAGTCAGGCTCACCAAGCTTATTTTATGGATCATCATTTTCTTCTTAGTTCATCTTTATCTTGCTTTAGACTTTGAGTGTTTGAACCTCAGTCGGTGAGCTTGTATGGTGAATCGACGAGTACCACATTTGTTCATCCTTTAAGCCTTCACATTTCTACCAGGTCTTTTCGCCTTCAATGATGCTCAACATGTTCACCCTTTGAGTTTGGTGAGTTGCCTTTCCTCTTTAAGTTCAGCGAGTCACCTTTCCTTCTTAAGTTCACTGGCCTGCCTTAGTTAATTCAAGTGTTGATAAATGTTACTTTGGGTGAGGTCGTTCCAATTGGGTGATCCGCCCTTGTTGTTAGGCAATCAATAATGTGGAGTATACACTTCTTTCAATGTTTTTGTCCTATTTTCCAAATATTTATCTTTTCATTCTGCCTTAGGCTTCATAGCTGCAAATCATCTAGATATAATTAAAATATGACATAATTAGGCATTGATGAGCTAAATAGGTCTCAAATAAGTGGAAATGTACCACTGATCAATTGTTCTGTTAGGTTAATTTCGCGATTTTGTTTCCATGTCTTTTACTTTATTATTAGATGTAGGTTGATTTAGGCAGTTAAGTCTATTTTACCCGTGGACTACATACTTATTACAAAATATATCAGATTCTTTGTAAATGATGGGTTGGTTGTGGTTTCCTATGAAAGCAAACTTTGTACTTAGGACATCCAATGAAACTTCAATGCAAATGTGTGCATACCCACCTCTCAAAGTAAACCACGTGCATATTGATGTCTTTACTAGTTTCTCAAATCTAGCTAGAATAACATTGTCATAGAACTATATTGGTAGCTCAGGGAGTTTGATCAATATAGTATAGATGTTCTCCCTAGCTTCTGAAGTGATAAATTTTTGGTGCCACCATTTATTTGATAGCAAATAATTGTTGACAAATTAAGGACTGTTTTGGAGTGTTCTTATAATATTTTCCTCCTTATTTACTATGTAATAGTCGTGCTCCAAATCTATTAATGTAATTTCTTCTATAGGTCTCCATAATACACCTAATCATTTTTTAAAAGGTATTGGTATATACTTTTCTTCCCCTAACAATTTAATGATGACAAAATAGGCCCATATGTGCTAGATTCTCTGTTTATCTTCTTTAAAAAATGAATAGATTTGTCATCATCCACGTTGCCAACCTGAATCAATTTCTTCACTATGCCACTTGATTCATCGCATCTAGATACTTGTTCATCCATTTTCTTTGACAAGATAAAATTTGGATTTGATACCGTGGTAACGTTTTTCATTGGGTATGAGAATGTCAATATATTCTTGAAGGATTGTTCCCACCAATCCAATAAATTTCTTATTTCCTCACCAGATTTATCAATATATGACAGATGGATTCAAATCCTCATGGTAGGATGACATAATGTTGTGTGAAAAGGGAAGTAATTTCTAGTGAGAATAAAGATATTCTCTCTCTAGAGCTTCATACTCACTGTGAGATTGTGTTATATTTTTCAAATGCGTAGATTATTCTTGTGTGCATTGCTAACAATTTTTTAATACTTATCTCCAAAATAAGTTAAGAGGGCAACCTGACGATCTTGTCCGGTGGTTATATTCGTTTAATACTATATTTCGGTGTGTGTAGAGGGAACAAGTGGTGACTAGATAACCAATTAGTAACTCTAAAATTCACCAATCATTCCAGTGGAGTTGAGCCTATATTAGATCACGGTGGCCACTTTCTCTTATTGGAAATAACATTTCTATATTATCAAGTTACATCTTATATCTTGTAGCACAAATATTAGTAGTTGCATGATAGGTATATTTTGGAGTTGGATGGGCAGTCTTATTATTTATGTTAATCTTACCAATACTTTTATTGATAAAATTTGAGACTATATGGTCTTTCACTTTCTAATTTTACAAGCTTCACCTTAGAGAGTTTACATTATGGATAGTATCTCATTAGTTGACCCGTCACAGTGTAGATTCAAAATTTGGATTGTCAAATTTGAAATAATAGAGAATTTCTAATAAAACCATGTAGATTTATATGGAGACGTTAATACTAGAATTCAAGGGGTTCAAAATAAAATGTCTGAAGTTGCATTTTACTCATTTGTATGTTTACCAAAACCAAGGGATGAAAGACACTGAATAAATGAAATTTAAAAAGAAATTTGCATTCTTCTCAAATTCACAAACATTACAACAAATAAATTAAAATAATTAAATTATATTATGATATTAAATAATCATTTTCAAGAATAGAACTTTAGATAACTTTCAACAATCTTTTATTAAAAAAAAAACATCAAATATTATTATATTTTATAATCTTACCTCAAAGTAGTAGTTTTTTAAATTTTATTTTATAGAATTCATCAAATATGTTAATATAAGGTATAATTATGTTGATAAATATACTTTTTTAATAGAACTTTCCTCTTAATAAAGTTTGTCTTTAGGTCGTTAAAATTTTTAAGCCCCCCACATCACTGCACCACCATCCCTCATGTTGGCATATTTATATGCCTAATTGCTACGAATGGCCCGTGTATACATTAAGTTTTGAGAGCATTATGCTTTAAATAGATATTGTGATGATTGCACAATAACATACATGATTAGCTACATGCAGGGTTCCTAAAATATGTATGCGGATAATAGGAGAAAAGGAAGCAAGGACGATGAAAACACATGAAAGGCATGCTTCACTCAGTACCCCAGCACACTACGAGCACTGGTTGTGCTAGGCGTCAACCTGCAATCGACTGGGCAACATCCAGGTGTGTTGCTGGCGCAAGGCGCCAGTCCTGGTCGTGCTTTAGTCATTCTTGGAGCAATTCTGGCGTGGTGCCCTAGACTTTTTTCGGCGATTTAGTTGTTTTAGGATTTCAAATTCAATTAGAAGTGGGAATTAATTTTATTAACACTATAAATAGGACCATAGGGTTTTTCTGGGTAGAAATTAGAATAGTTATATTAACTAGTTAATAAGCATTACACTGTCTCAAGGAAGTAGCATTGATGAACGCCTACTAATGCTGTTCGGGGGATGGGGCATTACATTTTCAGTACTATTATCTATACTATTAAATATAGTATTTTCAAAAGATGGCTTTGTGAGCCTAACAAAGGAGTTCCCGCTTTGTCACCCTCCAATTTTTTTGAAATGAACATAGGGGGAACTTCCATGCACAAAAAGGAGTTATTCTGAGTAATTTTAGCGCCTTCCCTTGCTAGAGCATCTGTCACTTGATCCGTTTCCCTAAAGTTGTAGTGTATTGGGGGGTTTCCCAGTCGCTTGAGGAGATCCCTACAATCATGTAAAATGTTTATGTAAGTTGGGTGGTTTTCTTTAAGAAATGTGATGATTTCCTTACAATCGATGTTGATTTCTAGTGGCAACATTTTCCTTGCTAGCGCTAGTTGCAGCCCCTGCATTAAGGATATCAGTTCATCTTTTATGTTATTTGCTATATAAAGATTCCCCATTTATCCTAAAACCCAATCTCGCTTATTATCGCTAATAACTCCTCATGTCCCATGATACGCTCAAATTACACCTCCTTAAAGAAGCATAAGCAATCGTAATCAAGTAAAGAAACCAACTTGCAGGTTGGGGTCGATCCCACGAGGAAAATGGTTTAGACTTTACTTTAACCAACAATTATAGTCAATTAGTCAAATTACTTCCAACAAAAAGTAATTAAAGGGAGGGTTTTGTGAAGCAAATTGTAAGAATTCAGTAAGTAATCAGTAATCAAAAGTCAATTTTGGTTGTTATCAAGATGAGAGAACTAACTAGGGTATTTGTGTTCCCCACAAGCTCATAACGCAGTAATCCTAGTAATAGCAATCCTCTCGTAGTGTACTACATGCAAAGTGATAAGTTAGGTATCTCTAAATCCTTGGTCCGGCATCTAGAGAATTTCACCCCGCACCTTGGTCCGACTACGTGTGTATAATTT
>JAJOOS010081983.1:0-28748 GCA_029582725.1 Solanum chiquidenum
ATAATAACTATTAAAGTTTTAGAAAAATGTTGTCATTAGACAAATGTTATCATTAATAATGAGATTTGATTGTATAATGATTAGCAACTTTAGTTCAGTTGTAATCAAACAGAACTTTAATAAACAAGAGATGCAAAATTGATGATAAGGATTAAGGAGTAAGGATCCCAAGCTAATGCAATAGATTTTCTGAGTTTTTTTTTTGTGTGTCACGACCCAAAAATGAATATGATGGCACTTGTCTATTTCCACCAAGACAAGTCAGCATCAACCCAACGAAATAAAAGAAATACGTAAAGATAAAACAAGAACGAGATAAAAGAGGAAAACTTATTCTTTCTATTAACACCCCAAAACCTGATTGTCACGTGTACAAGTCACGAATATATAAAATGTGAAATTAGTACAAGTCTCAATTCTTTATTTCTCAAATAGAATAAAGCTTAAAAATAAGAACTAGAGGGATCGTCGGGATGACAAGCAACTACCTCTCAAAAATTCGTTGACAAGACTCAGAGATGGGAGAAGAAGAGAAATCACACGCTTCCGGGCTCAGAACCTACACAAGTATAGAAGCAAGGAGTGAGTACCAACGATACGGTACCCAGCAAGCAACCTAATAAACAAAGAAACTAGCTAGAAATTCAGTACTCCTTTCATCCCAACCGAACCTTCTCAAACTACAAACTACACAAAAATCTGCTCAACCTAATAGTTCTTCAATACACGGCTCAAAAGGCTCAATAATCACAGTCCAATAGTCACAATTCAACAACCAACACGTATCAAGTAAGACAATCTCAATGTCAAGTATATCAATTACAAGTACCAAGTGCATCAATCACAGTTAACAAGTAAGTCAAACATAAGCATCAAATCACAATAATCAAACTCTTGTCGTAACCATTTCCCATCGGCTTTATATCATATCACTAGCCGTAACTATTTACCATCAACTTTATATCATATCACTAGCCGAAATCATTTCACATCGACTTTGTATCACCAGCCGAAGCCATTTTTCATCGGCTTTATATCATATCACTAGCCGGAATCATTTGTCATCGACTTTATCTCATATGTCTCATCACAGTGTACAACAATCAATGCACATAAGCAAATTCACACCATAAGAAAGAGACAAGAATACATGCAATTCAAGTACACATTCATGATATCAAGCATTTCATCTATCAATCAAATAGGAGGCCACCACAAGGCTATTCACAAGTTTTATGATCAACACATTGCCTTTTCATTTAAACATTTTTTTATTCATTAAGATGAAGTGAAACAACTAACCATTTACCTCATTCTCATTACTCTCAATACACACAATGAAGGGAACACACAAATTCTACAAAATTACAAGGTTTAGGAGATTACATGCCTTAATTCAACCAACTAGTCACTCCAAGACTTGAGTCTTCCCCTTCCGACCAATGTTCAAAGCCACACAATCTATATCAATCAAGTATTCACAATAAATTTGTATAAACAACAATATCCACATCAAATACTTTGAAAAATGTGTCAATCAACTCAAAATTACTTGATTCCGAAAATGAAGTTTATATTCAAAATTCTTTACTTGAAATCATTTCTCAAAGCATTTGGAACCTATCGGTGAAAATAATTTCGAAAAAAAGATTAAAAATCATATTAAAATCACCATTTTACTAAATTCTTGGGTTCTCGAAGATAAACCATAATTTCTCATTTCAAAAGATTGATTTGAACTCTTAAATTCATAAATAATAATGGGTAAATGAAAATTTAAGATTAGGAATCGTTACCCAATTTTTTCTTCTCAAAAACCTTGTTCAAATCGCCAGACCAAAGCTACCAAAATTAAACTCAAAAATGATGAAAATGGGTTGAAACCTCCATGAATGAAGACCCATGCCTGCAAACGCGAAATTTAATGAACAGGCCATCCGCGAACGCGGCAAAACTCTCGCGAATGCGGAGGTCAACAGCTTGACCCTCCGCGAACGCGGTCGAGTCTTCACGAATGCGGGATCTCCAAACTTTCCCTTCGCGAACGCGGTCACCGTCTCTGCGAACGCAATCGAGTCTTCGCGAATGCGGGATCCCCTAACTTGCCCTTCGTGAACGCGGTCACCGGCTCCGCGAACGCGGAGGCTTGGGCACCAAAAACCCAAACAAGCAAAATCAATCAAACTCAAATTCATCGAAAGGACCCTCGGGATTCTTTCAGAACCTTGTACACACAAATCATATAAGGAACTCAACTATACTTGACGTTCCGAACTCAATGAAACTGTCGAAACACGAATCTAAGGTCTTTTTGATACCGACATCTGTGAAAGTCACAAGAAATTAACACAACGCCTAAAAAGGCTAAAACAAGTTTGGGACCTCTCAAAAATCAACCAAGACCTCACCTAGGCCTTAAATCATCCCCCGAAACCAGTGAAACTCTCAAAATTCTGATCTGAGCATCCAAACTCCGAATGTTGACAATCCGAAGGCTAAATTTCCACAATTTTCTAACTTAGGGCCTCAAATCCTCAAAAAGACTCCGAATTTGAAACCGACAACTCTCATAGTCCAGATTCCACATTTCGGGACTGATGAAATTCTATTCCGACACTTGATACTCCAAAAGACACCGAAAATCACTTTCTTAACAATATTAACCTTTCAAACTCAAAACTTACAAAAATTCTCAACTTTTAACTCAAAGTTCGAAACCAACCTTCAAAACTCAATCATAAAAGACCCAGGGTCAAAATTGGGAGGGACAATACGGTAAATTCACGAAACTTTCTAAAAATGACCAACCGGCACTATTATATATATATATATAAAATAAAAAAAATTATCTAAAATATTTTTATGATTGGAGATTTGATTTCGAGTCCACACACAATTGAAACTGACCCTCTTTAAAAGAGATTAAATCATTTTCATGATGAAATTGAATTATGAGATAAATTATTATTAGATACATCAATTATTACTTGGTCCCCGACCTTGAGACTAATGAACCAACAAAAAAGAATTACTTAAATCAATTAGTTTGGAGTAATTTGCTTATGTGGTCCTAACCAATAACCATGACCATAAGCTGAAAATAAATTATTAATTTTTAGCTTCTTTTTTTTTATTTTATTATTATTATTATTATATTTATATATTTTTTACCCCTCCCTCAGAAGCTCTCACTTTGCTCCCTTATTAACTTGAACTCACAATCTTAAGGTTGAAAGTGAAGGTTACTTATCGCTCAAGCAACTTCCTCCTATCAGCTAAAAGCTTGAAAATAAATTACTAGCGGTGCTTTTGACATTTTTTTATTTTTCTATCGCAATTATAGGCCAAGCAAATAGGGAAAATTGTCAAAATAATATATTAATGTTTTTTTTTATTATTTTACGTGATAACGATTGCATTTTTTCCAGCAAGATCATAACATTTTTAGTAAGCGTACATAATAACTCCTTTCAAAAAAAATTCATTTACTTTCAATTATTAATTTCTCATGTATTTGAAAAATTTAAGTTGTTGTTTTGAAATTTATGTTCTATTTAATTGTTGTAAAACTTCAAGAAAGTAAAAAGAAAACAAAATATTTTTCTATTTTATATAGTTGATGGGAAAATCTAAAGCAGCCCATCAATAACAAGGGTATAATTAGGATCAAATTAAAATGAATATTATATTATTTAGCTTACGTATTGTGTACTATTTGACGTACAAATGTGAAATAAATTACTCTAATTTGTAATATGTATATGTATGCATAAGCAAAGTTTTGGACCACTAAAGAAGCCACAGAAAATTGTAATTTCGTCGACATTTAGCTAAGCTATTTTATCGTATTTAACGATATTCCATTTCGAAAAACTCCAAGTCTTGAAAATGAGTAGTGCCAAATGGTCACAATCAGATTTGGCTCCCCTCCATTTCGTCAAGTACACATCTAAATGAAAGACATGTATTTTATTTAATTTTTAAAGGTTAAAATTATATTATACTAATTAATATTATAACAATAATTAAGTGAATAAGTTTTGACAAATAATTTCTTTAACTTGGTAATAAATGATATTCCCTACAAATCTTATAACCCATTGATTTCATTATATATTTTAATATTCAAATATTAATATTGCACATGATTTAATCACTTTCTGTGCTAGTAAATTTATTTTGAAATATTAAGTCGAGGAATTAAAAAAAACAAAGAAAGAATTATCATTGTTGATAGAAATCATATAACAAGAATGGGAAATAAGAAAAACGCATTATAATTACAAATGTGAAAATATGCACAAAAAATATATTTTTTTAAAATAAAAGAAAACATTAAATTAAAGGCAAAATATTTTGTAAGAATACTGTTTATAGGCTAAACAAAAACGTTGTTAAGTTCATGTTCCATAATTTTAATATTTAAATATAAAAATATAAATAAAATTAATGATATTAATATATGGATACCAAAAATTGAGAAGAATAAATTATTCTTACTAAATTTAAAGAGAACTTTTTCTAAAACTTATTCAACTAACTATGGTTATATGATACTTTGTTAATGCAACAAATAATCTTGACCTTCAAAAATTAAATAGGATACATATCTCTCATCTAAACGTGTACTTAACGAAAAAGAATAAAAAAGTAATGGGGAGGAGTCAAATATGTTACAATCATGTATTCATGCACGATAACCCAAAAATATCGAAAAAGAAATAAAAGACATTCTCCATCTCCGGCCCATTTTTGTTATTGCGCTTCTTAGAGGAATTTTCGCAACTAGCAACTATAATAAATTTAACTATGTTTTATAGCTATAATTTGCATATTTACGGGTTGTAGCTGCAGTTTAAGCTGTCTTATTTGTATAATTTACGGGTTTGTATAACTCGCGAATACATTTGTATAATTGAGCTAATTTTGTATAAACTCGAAATAATGAAATTATACAAACACAAACATCTGAACTTTAAATAGTTATATAAATTATATTATACAAAATTACATTGTATAAAGTTATACAAATTATACTATACAGATTCTGAACTATACTAATGTGTGAATTATACAAACTCAAAAACTCAACCCACATAATTATCACTAAATATTGGTCGCGAGTAATACTTAACTAAAATTATAGTTATGATGACTAATTAATTAGTATATGTTTGCTTAATCATGTAATTTTCCCCTTTTAAAAATAATTGGTCCAAAATAAATGGTCATTTTAAAAAATTA
Organism: Solanum chiquidenum; assembly: GCA_029582725.1. Classification (NCBI taxonomy): domain Eukaryota; kingdom Viridiplantae; phylum Streptophyta; class Magnoliopsida; order Solanales; family Solanaceae; genus Solanum; species Solanum chiquidenum. The sequence goes on from JAJOOS010081983.1 coordinate 5,245, forward strand.
AAATATAATGAACTATTTGTTTCCACTTTTATCATTACTCAATAAATACATAAGAGATTAATGTAGTGAAAAATAAAATAGTTTTAAATTGATAGAGTATCAAATAATAATAAATGTAACATAATTTAATCAAATTATTTTCTTAATTAATGTTGCCTAAGCGTGAAAAATCCTTGATGCACTCGGAGTTTGTTTTAAGGATCTGATTTGTAAGCAATTGTGAATGTTAGTGCAATTTTAGTTTTCTATCAAACGTATGAAGTTAAACTCAATATTCAATTTGGAGTCGGTATATACTTCATTTGTCCAACAATAGTTGTCCATTATTAACTTGGCACACTCTTTAAGAAACTACAAACATTTAGAAGGGTAATTTTACTGTATCACCCTTTGAATATATTAAATACAATGTCTTAAAAAATGTAATAGGAAAATGACTTTAATTAATGATAAGGATAAATTAGGAACTAAGTGTGAAATTATTCATGAATTTTATAAAATGGACAAGTATTGTTGGACATCTATTTTTAGTATAATGGACAAATATTACTGAACGGGGAGAGTATTATGGCAGTAAAATTTAGAACAATTTTGAAAAACATGTTAGTATAAGTGATAATTACTCAATGTAATGATAGTTTCAATAACTATATATTTCCGTGTGCCTCTAAATCATACATTGTATTTGCCTCTAAATATTTTGTATCTGACGAATGAATCTCGCTTTTCTCGTTCTTTTCTCTCCTCTCTCGCTTGCCTCTCATCCCTCTACTTTTTTGATATATATCTATATATTAGTTTTCGAACACGTGTGTTGCACGTATATTTTATGCTAATTAGTATAATTTTTTTAATGATAATAGAGAAAGAAAATGAAGAGATTGAGCATATGCGAGAATTCCAAAAAATGATCAAGCAAAATAAGTCACAAAATATAAAACAAAGTAGGAAGATTGAAACGCAAGCAATAAACAACAAAAATATTATGAATATAAATTATGAAAATGAAGAGGTGTAGTTATGGAGTTGATTTTAAAAGAAAATATAATTTTTTAAAATGATTTTAAGAAAATAAATTAGTAGATAAGGGGTATTTTCGTGATCCAACTTTTATATTAGATTCTTCTCACTTTTAATAACAATAATAGCACAACACACACACATACACACACACATATATATATATAGTGTATTCAATATTAGTTTCATGTATCTAGTATCAAAATGGATTGATATAATCAATGTATTTGTGTATAGTTACAGATTGATTCTAAGCAGAGGCGAATTCAGGATTTCAAGAAAACGGGTGCACCATTGCTTTAAAGATAAGATCAAAAAATTTATAATAACAATAATTAAGCGAGCAATACATAAAAATTACATTACCACAAAAAATATCATCAATTTACAATTGTACTCGACGAGATTTCATATTTTGAAAACGATCTATAATAGCATCATTACTTACATTTTCAAATATCTTCCGCTCTATCTTACAAACTTAAACAACCATTCAAAAATTCTTCACCAATGCTATTACATAGATTATTTTTTATGAGCTTCATTGAGGAGAATGCTCTTTCCACACTTGTCGTAGCAACAGGCAAAATCAAAACCAACTTTACAAGCAAATAAACAAGAGACGAAGTTTGATCCAATTTTGTTTGTGTCATCATCGTAGCAAGATCTTTAATCCCCTTCAAGTTGAGAAACTTGCTATCACACTCTCAAGCATAGACAATGAAACTATCAAGCTGATAACTGAGATCTCGAAGTTCATTATCACCAAACTCACTTTTATAATATTCGGCCAACTTCATTATTCTGCTCTTACTAAAATTAGCAAATGAATCAACCGGATTCAAACTAGCCATGCCAAGGAGTAAGTCACTAGTCACAACATCAAAACGATTATTGAGCTCTTGAAGTTGCAATAACTGCATAAAACACTTCCACATGAAAGTGATGTAAATATGAAATTTCGGACTTCTTACGCTTCGATCTTGGATAGTCTTCAGTCATTTAGGGAACCAAAATATCGTGTTTACCACAAAACGAAGAAACCTCATCCATCAAAGACTCCAAACCACTCTCTCTCATCGTTTGTAATCTTCTCTTTGAAAGATTAAGCAATCTCATAGCATTGACAATATCTTGATCTTCCTTTTGTAAAGCTTTGTTCAATTCATTTGTAAGAAACAACATCTTGAACATCAAATCCAACAAAAAGATAAATTCAAATTCTTGAATTTTATCTAAAAGGTTACCTGCCACAAGTTTATCAAGATCATATGGAGAATTTTCTTTCATATCTTTAAGCACATTAGCAATTGAAGAAAATATAATCATGAAATTTTCCAAGATCTTGAAATGGAATCCCCAATGAGTATCACACGGTCGTTGGAGGCCACGTTCTTGATTTAATCCTTGTCCGGTAAGAATTTCTCCAGATTTAAGCGATTCTTCCAACTTCTCAACTTGGTGTTGTCAAAGTAAGTCCCTGCGTTTAAAATATGTCCCAATAGTATTCAAAACATTAGTGACAACATAAAAGAAATTTTTCACATACGGATATTTTTTAGAAAGAGCCACAAGTGTCAATTGCAATTGGTGAGCAAAATAATGAATATAATATGCAGACGGAGCATCTTGCAAAATCAAAGACTTTAGGCCATTTTTTTCTCCTTTCATATTACTAGCTCCATCATAACCTTGTCCACGGAGTCTTGATAGGCATAACGAGTTATCCAAAAGTAAAGAGTAAATTACTTTTTGCAATGATCTTGCAGATGTATCACCCACATGAACATTACCCAAAAAGCTTTCTATCAACTCTCCATTTTTGTTAACATATCGTAAAACTAGTGCCATTTGCTCTTTATGTGAAATCTCCTTTGACTCATCAACTAGTATTCCAAAATAATCACCATCCAAGTTTTTGATGATAGCTTTAATTGTTTCTTTAGTACAAGCATCCACAATCTCTTTTTGAATTGTTGAACAAATCATCATATCATTTTTGGAGCATGTTGTAATATCACATTTCCCACATCCAGACGATTAACCCATGAAATTTCAAAAGTTCAAGAAAAAGACCTTTGTAATCGGAATCTTCACTCTCATCATGACCACGAAATGCAATTCATTTCTTAGGAGAAGCCTTACCACATCGATCGAGGCATTTAAACGAATTCGATAATCACTTTTTATTTTTTCACTTTGCTTGTGAAGAGAAGATTGAATTGATTGGCGTTGATTCGCAAAATCAAGCATCCTATTCAAATATTTGTTATGAATACTATTCACCTCACCAACATGCAATCGAATTATTTCCGGACCATGGTTCCAAGTCTTAAAACCATCTTGTGTAAATGATTTTTCCACATTATCACGACTTTCAAATTCATTCTTGAAGAGATAACAACACAAACAAAATATAGCATCATCATCTATGCTATATTCCAACCAAGCATAATTTGGAGCATTAAACCACTCAGGATTAAATTGCCGATTACTAGTCTCAAATATTGTTTTAGGATATACACGAAATTTTGGTTGATAAGCCCCCATCAAAATATAATGTCTCCTCACAACATCTCAAATATTAGAATCATATTCAAAGATGAATTTTTTTTCTCCGAAATCCCGTTTGAGAGATTCAACCCCAAAAATACAATCAACATTTGATGAAGAAAGTGTAATTGTCTCTCTTTGAGCTTCTGGAGCTACATGTGAACATTTCTAAGAGGACACTGTTATGTCTAATGTATATATACAAAAATATACTTATCTAGTATCAAAAATATATGTATTAAGTATTTAATTTGTGATGTATCCAATGTCCAATATATAAATATTTGCATAGATATATCTGATATAATTATAATAATCCATCAATGACTATCTATAGGTCAAGAAAGACATCATTCTGCAATGCAAGCATTCAAATTCATTGCTAATTAAGGTACGCTAAGGTAAATTATTGCAAAGAAATTTGTATGTTTTTGTTAATTTGAAATAAGACGGCTTAATATACAATATATACTTGATACGTATCGAAAGTAAATACTTCAATATACAATCTACTAAAATAAATTCAAAAAAATATGAAGGCTACTACTTATTTTTATTTCTTTAGATGTACCTACTGTTACAGGCCTATTTTCTTAGGTCTCGTGGGACAGTAAAGGAGGGCTTGCACAGCTCCTCGTAAGCTCAATCCTAACACCAATAAGCACTAAAGTGCAGCAGCAAAATCGTCTAAAACAGTCCACACACAAACAGCCAACAAGAAGGCAAATAAGAGAGCAAGTTCGGAAGACAAGTGTCAATTTTTTTTGTATTTCTCTAAGTGTTCCTCAACACAAGTAAACCCTTTACAATAGCTTATACAAGCTGTAAAAATAAGACTAAAAACGTAATGGGAAAATTTCCAAGAGAAAAGACTAAAAAGGAACTCTTTACAAAGTAAAAGAGTAGGTGGGAGAAGGTGGAATGTGTCTATCACAAGTCAGTCTTGTCCCCTCTCTTGGGCCCGTCTTGGCTGAAAGCCAAGGCCATTAAATGTTCACCAAGAATCTTCAAGTTATCTCTCAAAGTTGAAATATAATTGACACGCCGTTTGAAAATCGTTGAATCGCAATACGAATATGCCCCGCTCCCAAAACTGCTGAAATTTAATGTAGCTCCTTTTGGGACGGCACACTACGCTTTATTAATAATTCAATACTATAATGTGAGAAAATTCATATATACTAAAATAGGAGTACAGCGGCTTTATTATATATTTGCGCTGGTGAATTTCTAGTGTTTCAAAAGACAGTTGAGATCAAAGGTGGAGCCAAAATTTTAGTTTATAGATTCTCTACTGCAAATTATTTATTTATTTGGCTTACTGAGTTTTTAATAAATTATTATACATATTAAATATTTTTTTAGTTACACAAATATTTTCTCTGTTCACTTTTAAATGTCATATTTGGAATTGACACATCAATTGTCATGTACCACACTATTCCTATTGATTGATTGATTTTGGAAAATGATTTGGGTAATAAGTAATTAATATTAAGGGTAAAACATGAAAAATGTTTTTTCTTGATATATAGGTTAAAACTTAAAAGTGACAAGTAAAACTGAAAATCTATTTTAAAAATAGTGAAAAGTAAAAATGAACAAGGAAATATTATGGACTACATATTAAATGAACTTTCTAATTACACACATAATGTTATTAAATTCTATTGTATCCTAGTTGAGACTGGGGCCTCCCTCTCTGCAGTAACAAAGCTAGAATTTTCAATAAGGGGCGTTCAAAATCTGAAAAAGTAAACACACGAACTAGCTGAAGGAGGTACGATATTTACTATATATATATACATAATAAAAAGTTATTTTAACCTAACTACAAGGTGGCTCCGATCTGCCACCGCCTCTCTGGACTAAAGCTTCATTAAACGCATAAATGGATACATTCGAAATTTTAATTCTTTTAAGTTTCTGAATTTTAAAATTCATAATTTATACATATTCAATAAATTTCTTAATAGAATTTAAATCAAAGTTATCAAATTCGACCGGACCTGTAACCAATACACTGACTCCGCCCCTTATGACTCTACTCATTTGTTGTATATATATGTATGTACATTGTATTTCCTTTCCATTCCCAAAAGAAAAAAGAGAAGTCCATGGCTTTCCAAGTAGAACCAAAACTTCCCATAATTGAGTTCACAGATGAAACCTTGAGGGGTGGCACAACCTCATGGATATCGACGTCTCGAGAAATCCGATGCGCGTTGGAAGAGTACGGTTGCTTTGCGGCAGTGTACAAGAAAGTCATGCCGGAGCTAAGGGAAGCCATGTTTGATCATTGCAAGGAGTTGTTCAAACTTCCCTTAGAAACTAAACTCAAAAATAATAGTGATATTTTGGGTTTTGGGTATGGTGGGAATTTTGGTAATATGCCTCTAGCTGAATATTTTGGTATCGCCGATGGAGAAACTGTTGATGCAACCAAGGATTTTGCAAACAAGATGTTAACAAATGACAACGTCCGTAAATACTGGTAATAATTTATGTCACACTTTTCATTTTTTTTAGATTCAATTTTATATAAACTCTTATAATAATCTTTTAGAATATAGTAGTACTTTTCGTCATGATTATAATTTTAATTTAGTGTATTTTTTGTATAGTTTTTTTATATCAAAATTGAATTTAAAATATTGAGTTGATTATTGATCTGATTCAATTCAGTTTCAAAGGTTAGTTTATTTACTCTTGAGAAGCAAAAAAACACCACATAAATTGAAATTGAGGGAATTTTTAAGTGAAAGATGCTTGTCATCCGAGTAACCATATATATATATATATCTTCGTAGGAGAATCACAATATTTGGTAGGTCACTAATTTTTATTTTATCAATGTACCCTTAGAACACGATCTTTTGTATTTAATTTTGTGTATCGAGTAAAATAATTAAGCTCTTTTAATAAATAATTATTTGTGTAATGTAAGTAGTAAGAGAACTTCTTGATCGCGAAATCTAAATCAGTTATTTATTGTTCAAAAATTCTTGTTTAGACAGTTCATATCATCCATACATAATGGTTTGATTTAAGATTGTAATTCTTTCTTGTTTCAACATTAACTTTGTTAATTTCTTGCAGCGAAGAATCGATTTCATATTCAAAATTAATTGCTGAACTGGACGATACGATTATCCGCATGACGTTGGAAAGTTATGGCATAGAGAAACATTATGAAGCCCTAAAACATTCATGTATGTATTTGATGAGATTAATTAAATATCGAAGCCCAAAAAATAATGAAAAAAGTATAGGTCATTTACCTCATAGAGACAAATCATTTATGGGAATTATTGACACTAATGAAGTTGGAAATTTGGAGATGCAAACAAGAGATGGCAAATGGATCACATTTCATCCCTCTTCTTATAAAACCCTTGTCATCATAGCTGGTGAGCCATTCACGGTAAGAATTACGGACAGTTTCTATTTTACATGATAATTAAAAAATTATTAATAGATTAATCAGCTTTACTGTTTTATCTTTTGTTTATATTAATTAATCTCTTGAAGATCTTAAAAAATTGTTTAAACTTTCAAAGGTCATATTAATTATAGAGGTAAAATAGGGAAAAAAAAATTATTTTGTCCTGATTTAGTAAGTGATCAAATTATATGGGACAAATATTTTTAGTAAGATAATCATCTAATATGGGACAGAGGATGTACCAATTTAAGGGACTATTTTGAACTTATTTTTAAGTATAAGGGACCATTTTTGTAATTTTCTTTTTAAAAAAAGTTTTGATGAAAAGGTGAAAAATACAAGCTTAGATGAATCAAATAATTTTGGCTAGGTTCTTGTTGATGTGTTAAAATCTGTGTATAAATATTAAATTTCGAATTTAGTAATTGAGATGATTAGTTCTAAAAATAACTTTGATTATGAGTGGAAATCATTTTCTTTTCCTGAAGAGTATCTTTTACTAATTTTTAACTTCATGTTATTTGTTTCAACTAGCAATCAGATATAATTATTGATCTTTATATTCATATCAAAACACACTCTGATCATCTATTATTAGTAGTACTATTATTGTTACTTCTTTTGTCCCAAAAATATTGTCTTAGTAATTACTATTTAGATAATCAAATGATATTTTCTTTGATTATAATTATTTCATATACTTTCTAAATATTTTAAAGTGATAACTATTGTAACTTATAGTACTTCTAAAATAGTTTCTAAATGTGTAAATTTTAAATTTTTTTAAAATTAAACATTCTATATCTGAATTCACATCGAACATTAGTTAGTTTGACTCCCGTACTCTGAATCAGGACTCTTTTTTGGAACAAAAGGAATATTATTAATCCTTTAGCATATTTAACTATACCCTCCGTCCTTATTTACATGGACACACTTTACTTTTTAGTTTATCCCATAAAGAATGATACATTTCTATATAATTGAAAATAACTTAATTTTATCTTTAATTAATGATATGATTTATAGCAACAAAATGTCATAAAATTGTTTCAGACTACAAATTTCAAAAATCTTTCATTCTTTCTTAAACCTTGTGCCTAGTGAAACGATGTCACTTTTCTATAATCACAAACAACTTAACTTAAAATTCTCTTTTTATCTTTAATTAATGAAATGATCTATAACAACACAACCATCTAAAATTTGTTTTAGACCAAAAATCATTGTTTCTTCCTTAAACTTTGTGTCTGGTAAAACGATGTCAGGCGGAGAGAGTACTTAAAATTTTGAGTGATGGCAGGCATGGAGCAATGGTAGGGTATATGCACCAATACACAGAGTGATTATGAAAGGAGTTGAAGATAAGTATTCACTAGGATTGTTCTCTTTTATGAGAGGAATTATTGAAGTACCAGAGGAGTTAATTGATGAAGAGAATCCAAAGCAATTCAAGTCATTTGATAACTTTCAATATCTCAAATATTGTGGAACACATGGCTCCAAAGAGAAAGATCCCTTAAAAGCTTATTGTGGTGTTTGAAAATATTTATGATCTATGTTATGCATTTTCCTTCATTATATGTTGTTCTTTGTAATTTCATGCTGCTTGTTTTTATCATTTCTACTTTTATCTTTATATTCAACTTGGAGTATATTGTGTGCTTGAATTAAATAAAGTTTCGTGAATGGTTGTGTTATCTGTGTTTGTATTCGTATTTCCTAGCAAAGCAAGAAGTTATACTCTTTTTTCTATTATTTTTTTATGATCGTGATGTCTGGACCAATTTTTGTGCACCTTGCGTGATGGTCGGACCAATTTTTGCGCACCCTGATTAATTCCAATGGATACCTATCACCTTCTACTTGCAACAAGTACCAGATAACTCTATCCACCGAGGCTAGGACAAATGGAAAGGATTACCTAATGTTCTTTTGCCTTCATTAAATTTTGAACCTACGATCTCAAAGTTCTCCACCACTTCATTTACCACTAGGTCACACCCTTGAGTACAAGCAAGATGTTGTACTTGAGGGATAAATTGCATTATTTATAAATTTTGCACCAACACACTGGCATGGCTACACTTGCTAACATATTCATCAACACAGTACTATGAGTTAAGTTTATATGCAGTGTTGACATCCCTCTCACAAGTGAAATTTTGGGAGGACAAATCTTAATACAAGGAATATGAAAATATAACAACTAACAAGATAAGCAATGCAAATAGAACATAGGAACTAACAAGTCCTAGTAGAAAGGAACAAGAACACAAAATAATGTGATAATTAAAACATAATAAACAACCGACAATGATAAATATCAAAAGCAAGAACTACATTATTACCACTAGTATAACAACAAACACCAACAAGACTAAACCCTTAGAAAGCAAGACACCACTTCATTGCCTACTAACCTTTATGTATCCTCCACATCCTCCAATCTAATGCCATACCCTTGATAACTTTAAAGTTGTATCATGTCTTGCCTAATCACCTCTCTTCAATACTTCTTCAACCTACCTCTATTCATACCAACTATAACCAAGCTCTCACACCTCCTCACTGACTATGTATCTCAATCTCGCTTCCCTCATTCTATCCACCACGAAGGCCACTCCCACCTTATCCCGAATATCCTCATTCCTAATCTTATTGCTCCTTGTATGTCCACACACAACCACCTCAACCTCTTCATTACAACATGCATCTTCTGAACATAGGAGTCGACTAACCAAAACATTTAATTGGCCATGTCATATTAACATAAAAAAAACTTGCTATAAAAAAAACTTTAATTTAACCTGGTGATTTAATACATACAAACTTAAAACTGAATCTCGTAAACCAGGGAACAAACAAGGAGCAGCATAACATATTTTGGGAAGAAACTAGTATGAATTACAACTAACACGACGAAATATTGACCGTCGAATATAGTTCTAAGAGGATACACGCTGTACACTGAAAATTTCCAATGTGGTTTGCCCCCAACACTGGAATAGAAAGTAATATTATTAGCAAGGACGATTACTAATTCCACCATTGTACCAAATAAGAAACAAACCAAAGTCTTAATAGAAAATTTATCACCCAACACCTGAGCAAGCTATGCTCTCTCCTGACTTAACAGTAAGTTCCAAACCTTAAAAAGTATCCACTAGACTAGCAGTAACAACATTAATTAGAGCTGCGAACGGAAAACTCATAAAGACCCGACGACAGTACATTTAGAAGAGAAACTTTTTATATATACTAGAAAGCAGCTGCACAACTTCTGAACCCTTCACCAGTATCTTCATTTAATCATTTGCCAATGCCGAGAAACCATGCCACAAGAACCTGAGTCAAAAATATATGACAAAAACAACTAATCACTCATATTTATACATAAAAACAATACCCAAAGTATGAAGTTATGAGATTTGTAATGCTACCACATATTTAAACAGATAACAACCACCTGTCAAGCTGCTGAGTATCTTCCAAAGTGAAGCAGCATGAGCAGGCAATTGTCATGCAAACCTGGGATCGTAAAATCCATAATCAGAATGGTATAACTGGTTATAGGTTCAAACAAATGAGAATCTGAAGTTGTAAGAGTTAATGTAACTTAAAGTACTCTTGATACAACCCCCATTTAAAGCTAGACCAAAAAAAAACGTTGCATGAATTTTGTGTTTAGTAAATATTTTTTCTTGCTCATGTTGTTTTTGGAGGATAAGGAGATCTAGGCCTCATTTGTTTGCACTTTTAATGCAGGTCTGAATCTGAATGGACCATTAAGTGCATTTGTTTTAATTAAGATTTAAGCACTTAATTGGTCTAAATAGGTCTTAGTCATTAAGATCTAGAACAGAGTTTTAATATGATTAAGAAGTATTCTTGTGTAGATAATATTTACCATCACTCTATCTATGATCACCAGCCACCATCACTAACCACCTATGCCTCTACAACCACCACCGCCACCGCCATTGTTAACCACCATCACTAACCACCTATGCCTTTACAACCACCACTTCCCCCACCACTATTAACCACCATTACCGTCGTCTACCACCAACCATTGCTAACCATTACTGCCAGTTGCAAGCACACTTACTGACTCCATTAATATAATTATTCATTGATGTCACCACCTCTACCATGACTACCAACCACTACCACCACTAGAGTCAATTCCTACTACTAGCAAACACTGGCATCACAACTAGCATTGTTGTCAACTACCACCATAAACTCATCATTCACCTCCACCACTACTATCAGCCACTACCATCACTGTGGTCAGTCTCTACTACCAACCACACTCATCACCGTAACTAGTACCACTATCAACTACCATAAACACATCATCAACCACCACACATTCTTCCACCACCACCAACTACTAACATCAACCAACTTCACCATTACAACCACCACCAATCGCCACCACTGTGACAGTCACCATCTAAGTTGCCCGGACACTGGTGCGGGTGTGGTGTCTAATACAGGTGCGGATCTAGAGGTCGGATTCAGGGATATGGATCCATGTAATGGATACGGGTGCAGGAATTCGCCTAAAAATAATTAAAATATCTAAAAAAAAGTTATAAAACCTAGATTATGAGATATTATGTGGAGAACTTGAGGAGAATCCTGGAAGGAGATTAAAGGAAAAGGAGTGACATAGAAATTTCTATATAAAAAGTATTCCATTTCCTTCAATTTCACCTTAGCTTTTGTATTGATTATAGGAATCATTAAAATTGTCCAGACTTTCCCCATCGATTTTGGTCAAAGTACCCAAAATTTGTTGACCAAATCGGACACGGATCCCACACCCACACCCATGACGTGTCGACACGGGTGCGGCACCAAAAGTGAAGAGTCCAAGCAACTTAGGTCACCATAACACCAACCCAACTCCCCCGCCACCATCCTTACTAGCCATTAACAACAATTATTAGCCTATTACCATCATCACCACTACTACAAACTATCTCCACTATCAGTAGCAACCACAAGTGTTTCATTTTTATTTTTTTTATCAATTAATGATTTTATTTTATTAATTTTAAATATACAATTAATTTCTATTTGAATTATATATTTATTATGTACATATAAATAAATTGTGTACATTTGAAACAAACCGTCTTAGTCATTCAAAATTCAAATCTAGAGACAATATCTTATCATCCAGATATGCATTCAAATTCAGACATCTAAATATCTTAGTGAAAACAAACGAGGTCTTACAATAGTAATGCAAACCCTTTTTTAGTTTATCAAAGGCAATAATGCAGGCCCTTTAAGGAGGATATTTTCTGGAAATTTCAAAATACCGGATAATTTGGTAAAGAACAAGAAAATCAATCAGATTGAAGTCTGGGAGCTAAATCATTAACTAAAGCACACCTAATACATGAGATGTCCCCATGCTCCAGATCAACATTTTGGGAGAAAACGAAGGGCCAGAGAGAAGGCTGCGGCACCACAAGCTTCTTTAAGAGATTCGCAACATCCAACTAGAGATGGAATATTCAACTGTAGATTTTGACCTTAATTTGCTTATTTCAAACTGCTTCAACCAACGTAACCATCTCATTGGTCAAACTTCATTTCTGTATATCTGCACAGAAGATAGAGATTGAAGGAACTCAACATTCTAAATGAAGCCAATGAAAAACAGCAGTTTGAACAAGAAATTTAAAATATGATGGTCCCATTTCAGCAGTAAAAAGTGGAGCTTGCCTGCGAGGATTCTTCTGTCGCAGTCTGAAGTCATCATTTGTGAACTCTGGTAATGAAATAGGGGCACACAAGATCAATAATTTACAAGAGAAGTTTCATAGCACAAAAACAACAACATACCCAGTGAATCCCACAAAGTGGGGTCTGGGGAGGGTAGATTGTATGCAGACCTTACCAATACCTCGTGGAGGTAGAGAGGCTGTTTCTGAATACAAGTTCCATAGCACAAGCTTCGTGGAAATATTAATTGAACAAAGTAACAGATAAAGGTTCTTACCAGGCGGAGTCTGTTGAGGCTTCGGTTCACTATTTGGTTTACTTGCCTTATTCTCTTTGCTGCAGACAGGAAGTCATGTTATGTTTCTTTACAACTTAGTAGGTCTATAATCAAACACTACTTTGAACATCTATAGCTACAACACTTCAAAGAACCAAGTAATCACTCTAAAAGTGTAGAATCTTTTTTTTTAAAAGTTGGCTAATAAATACAGATGCTGAATCATATACAGACATTTAACTATCATTGGGAAAACATGGCACAAGAACTCTCTTTAAGATAGCACACTCTTGACATGAAAGATTCACTCAGATTTTCAAAAAGTGCCAAAACGGATGATAGACCCCTTGAATACTTAGAATTGCAATCATAGATTTGCCAAATTCTTTTGGGTTCACAAACAAGAACAAGCTTGGACTCAAAAGTAAATGCTCTGATTGGGTCACTTTTTCCTGACTCCTTGTATTCTCATGTGAAATTTAATGCAAAAGTCATGATAAAAGTCAAAGTTGTGTTATACTGAAAACAAGTTGCTGATGAATATGAGCAAAAAAACAAGAGAAAATGCAAAGGAACAAGAATAACTGCATTGACCAAGAGTGTAACATATACATGCCAGTAGAAGAAAACAATGAAATCAACATATCATAACAATCTGCAAAGCATTCTACTGACATTGGAGCAGCACCGAGAGATGATATCTGCCCACTAGGGTGAGGATGGTAAGCACCATCCGCAGTAACATATGGTGAACAGTATTGTGTGCCTAGTGCTCCAGCAGCACCAGCTAAAACTGGCAACCTGAAAAATTCAAACCAATATTTATCTAGTGACACCCATTACTCAAATTATAAAGCCGTATCTAAGATCAGAAGAGAACAGGAATTTTATTATATCCAATCCAAGAATTCAGAGAGAGAGATCCTACACATCACACAGCTGTCAATTCATTTCCCCCTCAAAATGTGAAGCATGAGACTAAAGAACCTACTCAATAAAATCTCCATGCACTACACGGCAAATTCTTCTCCTGTTTTTTCATTATTATTATTATTATTATTATTATTATTATTATTATTATTATTATTTTATTTTATTTTTTTGGGGGGGAGGGGGACATTTAGGTTAGCATCAGATTAGGTAAAGATAACCTCACCATGTCATTTCGGAATTGCCATGCGGTTGACCAACATATCCAGGGAAGGCCATGCCAACAGCAGGAACTCCAACGCCACCTGGGTGCTGGCCTCCAAATTGCACGACTGCAAATCCCATTACAGAAAAAAAAATGTTTCCTTAAAAGTACAAATATCACTCTACTTAACAAACAGAAATGATATGATTACCAGTTAATAACACTTACTGGACTAGATATTACTAGAGCATAACTTATGGAAGAGAAAACCTAGCTACTAAACAGAACAAGAAAAAGCATATAGAAATAACATGCTGCATAAACCACTCCAAGAGGGAAATGTAACTTTAAAGAAGCTTGCCTAAACAAGATCACTACTGAACAAGTATGCTTAAGAGAGTCTGTTTCAGAACAAGACCCATATTTTTCAAATCTGTTCGTATATTTGTTAGTTTAATTGGTTATTCTTTTGTTTAATTGTTATATCCAATGCATGCATGTTAGTTAGTTAATTTCTTTTTTTAGCGTGTTAATTAGTTAGTTGATTTAACTATTTGTGTAATTTAGCTATTTAATGTTAATGTTGATTTGTTAGATTTGTTAATGTTGATTTGTTAGATTTGTTAATGTTAATTTGTTAGATAAGTTATTATCAATATAGTTAAATACTTAATTAGTTAAACCCTAATTTTTTAGAAGTTACATTTTTTCAAGACCAAAAACCCTAATTCTATTAGTACATACATTTTTTCAAAGTTCATTTTGTTAGTGCTTTAGGTTTTGAAGTAACAATACCTAAACCATATTTTTTTTAGAAGTTACATTCTTTCAAGACCTAAGCTCTAATTCTATTAGTACGTACATTTTTTCATGTTCATTTTGTTGGTGTTTGAGGTCTTGAAGTTACGACATGTAAACCCTAATTTATTAGAAGTTACGACATGTAAACCCTAATTTATTAGAAGTTACATTTTTGCAAGACCTAAACCTTAATTCTATTTTTTTTGAGAAAGAAAACCTTAATTCCATTAGTACGTACATTTTTTCAAAAATCTAAACCATAATTCTATTAGTACGTACATTTTTACAAGACCTAAACCCTAATTTTGTTTTTCAAGTTCATTTTATTTGTATTCATTTATCAAACACTTTTTGTCAACTATTTCTTGTTAGTATGGTTCATACCTTTTATGGTAAGTTATAAGTTTGTCATTCCTTTAATCGTCAACCCTAATTAAACTAATTGACGATTTAACTAATTAATAATTTTCTTAACTAATATACAGTTACAATGTATCATATGCAAAACAGATTAAATAAATGATCTTCACCTTAAATTAATCAACTAATTAACAATATTTTTAACTAATTGAGTATTTAAATATATTGATGATAAATATATCTAACAAATTAACATCAACTAATCTAACAAACTAACATTAATATTAAATAGCTAAATAACACATTAGTAACTAAACCAACTAACTAATTAACACATCAAAAAAGAAAGCTAAAGAACATGCATGCTTTGGAAATAATAACTAAACAAAAGAATAAACAAAGAATAAACAAGTAACAAACAAGAAATAATTAATAACAACTGTTAAAGGGCATGTTTGATTTTCCTCATAAAGCGCACTTATTTAGTGCGCTATACAAGTCCACTGACCATAATGGCCGTTAAGCCTGGTCCATCAATGGAACTTATATAGCACACTAAATAAGTGCACTATATGTAGATTCTGTCAACTTTGTTTGGTCACTTTTTATTTTTCATCCATCACTTAGGTTCCAAACTAGTATATATTGATGCAGGCTATAAAAGGGCTACCTGGCAGAAAGGTTGGAGTCCCAGAAAACTTCTGATTACTGTGACCACTACCCATGTTTCCAGGTGCACCTACAATGTGAGCCCCATATCCCCTTCCAGGACCCTGCAGACTGCCTTTCCCTTTTGCAACTGCGGAACTCATTAATTTATTGGACTCTGAAGTAAATGCAAGCTCTCCAGGTTCACAAGTATTCATAACTTGTGCTGGTTTGGGGGGAGATGAAACTTGAGATCCAGCACCCGGTTGCTGTACTAACTGCTGACCAGTTACTTGCAGAAAAGGTTGCCCTCGACTTTGAGCAGAATATCGCTGGGCAGGGTGGAGCTGGGTTGGCAGAGAAACACTATTGACTTGATTATTGGGCACAGGTGATTGATAATTCCTATGCGGTGATGCATTAAATCCTCTTCCTTGGCCTCTCAATGCCTGGGAATGAGTAGACTTCATTGAAGAAGACAACCCCAGTGGCAACTGCACACTGGATGAAGGCTTCCCAGCAACTGCAGGAATAGAATCATCAATATTAAGCTTGTTTATGCCAAACGAATCATTCGGATCCTTCCGGATTATTGCAGTTGATTGTGCAGAAGCAGCACTTTCGCCTGAAAGAGAAGGCTGAACACTGCGGCTGCTTGTCTCAGTTTGCATTTCCCTCTTGTGTGTTATTGTAGTCTCTTTACTGGAAGAGCTAGAGGGATAAAATGGTGGAGAAGCATAATTCAATCTTGACATAAACCTTTGATTTGCAGCTGTAACTGCATCTTTTACTAAATCCGATACAGAAGCAGATGCTTTATTTGTGCTATAATGTGATGGTTTGTCAACGGACTGACCAGATCTGAAAAATTAGATTTGACAAGAAGAATTGAAAAATATCCTTCACAAGGAAAAAATGAGAATAATAGTTGAATTGAAACTTACTGCTTGTTTAGTGGAGGAGGTGCGTCAATGTTGTCCTTAAAAGATGGTCTGTACCTCCTTGGTCCCCGACCTCTGATAGCTTTTGAAGGATTACTCTGAATGTTCTGGTTATTATCCTTAGTCTGATCATTACCATTGATGTACGCTTTGGGTCTTCTTCCTTGTGAAGCTCCACTATCAGCCCCTCTCATCCTACCACGACCTCGATAGCGACCCCTTGATATCCTCCTATCCTGAGAATTTTACAAAATCTTGTGAGCAAATGACTAGCAGACAGGAAAAATATAATGCTAGAATGAATAGCAAATAAATAAAAGCAGTCACCTCGTCATAATTCCTCTGCTCCACAGTCAACTCTTCAAACTTGTCATGGCCCCATTTACGATCATCTTTTGATTCCCATAACCTTCTTCCGCCAGACACTCGCCTAAACAGAATTATTTTTTTCATGATTAGTTGCCTAAATAATATGATTATATGAGACAATGACATAAACTAGTGATAATAAATGAAGTCTACTTACTAATGGTTAAATGGAGTAATAAATGATAATTACAACCTACAACATTCAGCACAACTACGACGTGAACAGGATGGGTTTTGGGAGAAAGATAAGAAGCATTATCAATTACACTAATATGTGCAAGCAATTAAGGAAACATATTTTTGTTTAAATTACTGACTGCACTTCCCTTTCAGGGTATTTCTCTTCCTTCAATGGTTAATTCATACAAGAGGCTGGGGAAGATAGTCAAGGAACCTAAAGATCACTATATTTTTAGTCTTTGTTTCAAAGCAAAATGAATTAGTTAATACTCCCTCTGGACCAAAATAATTGATGTTTAGGCTTGGGAACATGGATTAAGAAATTCACTTACTCCTAAAATTAAGAGGCTTTATTTGTAAAATACTTTTTCTTTTTAGGTTCACATAATTATCATTGGGGTTAAGAATGTGTCAAGGGTAAATTTGGGAAAAGGAATTAAATACATTCTTGGTTTTGTGAAACATCAATTATTTCTAAACTGGAGGGAGTAACAAAAGTGTGGTAGAGATTTATCTTTACATAAGGGAAACACACATAAAGCACATTGTTATGCATATAGCCAGCCACAGTGTTAAACCAGATGGCCCTCTTTAAGCCTTGGAGGTTTTTGTTGACTGTTGCAGTTTGAATCAGGAAACCACAAAGGGAGCAAAGGAAAAGCAACCAAACTTGGAACTTGGATGCGATCAAGAAGGTAGTTAACTTGTGTTTTCAAAAACTTCCACCAGAAGATAGGCTTTCAACTTTTATAGGAAAATCAGACACAGACTCAAGTCTCAAGGTATAGTTATCCTTTACACAGGATTTGTTCAATCATCCGATATCCCAATCCATGCTGTGTAGGGCACGAGCACGACACAACCCCTTTCAGCAGAGGTTTAACTAAAATCTTTGCAAAATCAGAGAATCAAGGTATAGGTGTCCAAAATAATAACATTAGGAATGGTGACCTAACTACTTAGGGATTTAGACAAGTTGATTGATTAATTTCACTAAATCAACAGTAAAACACCTTAAACATATACCACAAACACTAATTTGCGCTCTCTCAATTCAAAAATTTATATTAAACTTAACTAACACAATTAAAGTGAAACTTACTTCTGTCTCCCGCCTACATTGTCTCCAAACCTATCATCGTGCATATAAAAAGCTCCAGTCTTGGGCACAGCATAGGGTTCATTTTCTTTTTTCTCCTCTTCCTGCAGCAAATCATGTTCATTCCCATCAACAACCCCTGGAGTAGAACCTCCTCCTTGCTCCACAACTTCCTTCACTTCCTCGGCCGTTTCCTCAACCACAGCCTCAACTTCCCCGTACAATTCTTCCTCCTCCTCTACATACTCCTCATCATCCTCGTACACCGCCGCAGCGCCTTGCCCCTCCGGCTCATCATCAGAATCAATACTCCTTAAGGGCTTTTCAGTCTTTCCACTTTCTCCGCCTCCGTCCTCATCATCACTTGCCTCTCTCCGCCTCATCTTCAACGACAGCATCGCTTCCTCCGGATCGCTCTCGTAATCAACATCTTCTCCTCCTGTTCCTGTTCCTGTTCCCGTTCCCGTCATCGCAAACATACAAATCAAAATCCAACTCCAGCAGCACTTTACACTAACACCATTTTCAAAAACAAATCTTTATCAGCAATTGAATCCAAAACCAAAACACTGAATCGAAAATAGAGCAGAATTTGAAGGAAAGTTAAGGTTTTTGGGGCTCTGCGTAGTGAATTTGGAGTCTGAAAATTGTAGGGTTAGGTTAAAGTTTTGAATGGTTTTTTTTTTGGATAATAATGGGTTCTGGGGTGAGGCTACTGATGTCACTCGCTAGTCGTCAGCTAACTTTATATATATAGAGAGGGAGTAAAATTTTCAACATTTGGTCCTGCCATTCTGAACGGGCCTTTCAGTGCGCGATCCAAATTTAGTCGAAGCTTTAATGTGGGCTTTGAATATCGAATGGAAAACAAAAAAAATCAACATTTGGTCCACTTTGTTGTTATTTTGAATTTTAATTATTAATTTTAAAAAAAGGTACTTGTACTAATTTAATTTATTTTTAAAAAAAATATATGATTTTCAGCATGGACAAGTACATTAGTATATAGGTGGATTCAACAAAGTCAGATAAAGATGAAATATGATGCAATGAAATAGTCATATTTATATGAACCCATTATACACACCAATTCTAATAGGTATAACGAAGACCATGACACATAAAGAATCATTGCGTCATTCATATATCAGTGCAGTATCATTTTTCATTATATTATCAACTAAGTTAATTGACCTGGAAGACTAAGATTATCATCACTTCATTCAAAATCAAATCTCATCAAAGCATAAATCAAATACATCATCAATAAAAGAATATGAATGTCCTCATGATCATATATGAATTTAACATAATCAAAGTATGTTTCGGAGTATGAATAATGTCAAATAATTATAAAAGTTATCACATAATTGAATAAGTATCCAAACATGACACTTGATATTAGTGAAGGTGCTTATCACCTCATATATAGTATTATCTTTATTCCTAACCACCCTTATTATCAACGATGACATTTATTCTATCAGAGTCATAAAGTTGAACTTACCTCGATCGGTAGTATAACAAAATCACATAATTATTTAGCCTTTTTAGGGCTCCCAATATATTCAAATATGAGTTCTGCATGAGTATACGTAACTATATATTAATATCCATAATATAATGACAAAAATTAATCATGTAAAAAAGTCAAACTCCAAACCTCTGAGGTTAAATTTGAAATTTATTTCAAAATTGAGTTATCATAATACAAGGATCTTCTACTACAAATTTCTCCCATAACCAATCACATTAATTTTCATTTTTTTCTTCTCTTAAATATGAGATCAAAATCCTTAATTTGCAACACAACTCATGAATTAAACTGATATAATGTAAGTCATGAATATTTATTAAAATGAAGGTTAGAATCTTACCTCCATGATGAATCGTGAAAGTTCTTCCAAAACCTTCTTAAACTGAAGTTTAGTGCTCCAAAATATATTCGAAACAAGAAATCTTGATTATGCCCTTCTTTGCAAGCAGATCCCACTTCGCGAACATGGAACATATCACGCCCCGAGCCTACACCCTAGACGTGACCGGCACTCGAGAACATCTCCAAGCGAACCCTTGACCTGGTTGACTACTTAGCGAAAGACTCACGCAAGCAATAATAGGCTTAAAACATATATTTATCTCAACATAAACTTTACTGGAATGTCTGAAAATACTGATTTGCAATAATAATAATAATTTGCAAAAGAATCTTTAAAGGAAAGAAAGTACTGAGAAACTCTTCAACTCTACTATCTATGAAACATCTAATACTAGGATAGATGTTGGGACAAGACCCACGACAACTCAACATTAACATGAAAATAAATGTGAACCCCTCCGAAAAGCAAGGAGGTTCACCAAAGCTATCTGAAGCGCAAAGTGATCTCAACGAAATGCATGTTGATGATCATGAACACCTGTATCTGCGTCATAAAAGATGTAGCTTGAATGACATTAGTACATTGAATGCACGAGTATGTAATATAGCCAAGGCGAAATAACGGAATGAAAGGACTGCAATAGATATAACATAAACTCAACTGAATGTAAAGAATTAAAGGAATGAAATAATTTAACAGTACAAAATACTTTCTCATCTCTGAACTTCAACATAATAAGTGATATATTTAAAATACACTTTAACTCTATTGGGAGATTCTCTAATCGACAACCATCACTATGAGCTATGTGATGATACAACGTCTTGTCCACGCTACCAAAACTATCATATATCGTGCCGGAATATAGAACCTCTCAACAAAGTGGATCCACTAAGCTTTGCCCGAAGGCACTAAGGATTCATCTAAAAAGTATGATCTTGTACTCATGTTGCAATACATGGTTTATGAGGGTTGTGAGTTGTCTGAACTCTCCTCCATATCGATGTTCAATACTACTCCCAATAATATATACTATTGCTCAAATGTATAAAAACATACTCTTTCTCTGGTTTGAGATAATTGTTCAAACTATCTGTAGCATCTCGGAATCTGAAGTAAGTTTACTACTAAGTAAATATCTAACTCTTAAGCCATAAAGGGTTATTAAGGATGTTGAGTGTGCTATAAAATTTTGGTATTTACGAAATTATGTCGGAAGAGTTACAAATAGTATTTGGAAAGGATAATGAAGTGTTACTCGCTACAAAGTCAAATGAAGAACCGGTTGTATTTACATAAGATCTGGTGCTTTTGTTAAAGTGGTTAAAATGGATATATATATATATATATGGAACCTTTTCCCTCTTCGGCCTTCAAAGTTCTCATTTGAATATTTGATACTACCACCAAGATCTGCACCGACGGCCGCGAAGGGATACCTCCGCATAGCTAGTTAGCAGGCTGAGGTCTCGTTCGTTAACGGAATTAACTAGACAAATCGCTCCACCAACCCAAGGTTTTGCAGCGATCGCTGCGCCCTCCTACTCATCGGGGCCTGGCACTTGCCCCGACGGCCGGGTGTAGGTCGCGCGCTTAAGCGCCAGTTAATCATTACTCCGATCCCGAAGGCCAACGTAATAGGACCGAAATCCTATAATGATATATATATATATATATATATATATGTATATATATGTATATATATGTATATATATGTATATATATGTATATATATGTATATATATGTATGTGTGCTGCCAGCTAAAAGAAATGTCAAGTGAGCATTTCTTATTCTTAAGGTAGCATCTCATCAAAAAGGAAAAGATAATTCCCAGTTAAGGTTTAATTGGCTATTTTATAAGTCAAAACGCAGCAGTTATATTGAATGGTTTCTTGGCATTTTATTTTCATAAAGAAAGGTAATTATAGATATAGACATGGGTAAATTAATTGCTCTCTATTTGGTGGAATTTATTTGGTTCTTTAAAGAAAGGAAATTTAAATACCTTTGAGTCACTTATGTGAAGCAATGGACAGTGAGTCCTTGCAATTAATTTCAGCCACTAACTTTTATTGGGTAATAGGATAAGTATTGATATATTTAATTATGATAAGTATTGATATATTTAATTATTACTTCAATCAGACAAACCTTACTTACTTGCCAGCCATTATAATAACTTAGTATGTTAAAGCTCTACACAGCAATTTAGCCTATCATAGGCTGAATATCAATAAGAAATTACAAGGAAGAAGAAGAGAATAGTACCTTAAAACGCTTAACCACTTGATGTACCAAACGGAATTGCAAATTTTATTTAATATTCAAAATATATAAAAACGATAGGAGAGAGAGATGGTTTTCTGAAACCTGCCTCTCTAATACATTAATCCTTCTCTTATATAGATGAGAAGGTAGGAACATAAGGAATCAAACAAAAACAAATGGCCGGCAAACCTAAGTGGCCTAAATAGTAAAAGACCTTTACTTTATTAAAGGTCATGCTTTATTCTGCTTTATAAAAGCATATTACTTTATCAAAGTGTTTTGTCTTCTTTCTCAGCAAGAGCTTATCTTGTCTTTTCCTTTTGCCTCTTTAGACGTGGAAGATTCTTCCATATCTTCTATCTCTTTCTGATATCTCTGCATGATGGTTTCAATATCTTCTTCATCATCATCAATTTCTTGTCCTTCTCCAGCAGGGCATGGGACATCATCTTCAGTATGACTGGCTGAAATCATGGAGCTATCATCCTTAATTTCCAGATCAAGATTTTTTATTAAGTCCTTTTTTACCTCTTCCATGTATAATGCTATGGCCTCGGACTTTGAAATTAATCCCTTTTTCATTTGGATTTTTCTGCTAATTTGCTGGAATGGACTAAATCCCTCTTGTGGCTTAGCAGCAATAATATAATAATTGCCAATAGTTTTATTTATTAAATCCAAAGTTTCCTGGCCTTGAATTTTTCCTTCAAGGTCTTTGTGAATCATTTTGTTCCAGAACTTCGTATAAAAAGTTCTCTGTAGACACGGGAATCCTTCAG
>JAJOOS010081985.1:0-11740 GCA_029582725.1 Solanum chiquidenum
ACTTAAAGTTAGAAGAAGAATCTAAAAAACTTACAGCATTTACGGTACCACAAGAATTTTATGAATGGACTGTATTACCATTTGGATATAAAAACGCACCAGGTAGATATCAACACTTTATGGATAACTACTTTAAACAACTAGAAAATTGTATAGTATACATTGATGATATATTATTATATTCTAAAACACAAGATGAACATATAAGGTTGTTAGAAAATTTTATACATATTATAGAATATTCAGGCATAAGCCTAAGTAAAAAGAAAGTAGACATAATGAAAAAGCATATAGAATTCTTAGGAATACAAATAGATAAAAATGGAGTAAAAATGCAAACACATATAGTACAAAAAATGATTAACTCAAATGAACAACTAGATACGAAAAAGAAATCACAATCATTTCTAGGACTAGTAAACCAAGTAAGAGAATACGTACCAAAATTAGCAGAGAATTTAAAACCATTACAACAAAAATTAAAGAAAGGCATAGAATACCAGTTTGATAAAAAAGACCAAACACAAATACAAAAAGTAAAATTATTATGTAAAAACCTACTTAAACTATATTTCCCGGATGAAAACAAAAAGTTTACATATATAGTAGAATCAGACGCCAGTGAAAAAAGTTATGGAGGAATCCTAAAATACAGGTATGATGAAAATAAAATAGAACATCACTGTAGATATTATTCAGGAACATATACAGAGACGGAAATAAAATGGGAAATAAATAAAAAGGAATTATATTTAGTATAGAAATGTTTGTTATCATTCGAACCATATATCGTATATAATAAATTCATTATAAGGACAGATAATACACAAGTAAAATGGTGGTTAACAAGAAAAATACAAGACTCAGTAACGACAAAAGAAATAAGGAGATTGGTATTAAATATATTAAATTTTACATTTACTATTGAAATAATAAAAATTGATAAGAATGTTATTGCAGATTACTTATCAAAACAAAGCTACTCAGACTGATACGGAGAAAGAAAATACAATGGAAGAGCTACTCAAAGCTATTACTACATTTTGTACAAAAGTGGATAGTATGGACAACGAGATACAAAAGCTAAAGGCTAATGAAGATAGTCTGAAGTCTAAAGCTAGTATAAGTCAGCAGCATGACTATAAAAATGCGGAGCTATGTCGATCGGAAGACAAAAAATCCAGAGAGAAAAGGTGACGTTGGGAAACACCAAAAAACCCATGACATTTGTTTAAATGCAGCTGCACGTACAAGCCAACGAGTTAGTGAAAAACATAAGAACCATTTACCCAAGGCCAACACCAAAAAACATATTGACTATAGAACCATAAACTTCTACATACGCGGATAGCATACACCATGACAAAAGGACATATAACCATATCACGCGAACCTATATAGAAAATATATACAAAATTCAAACATTCTTAAATCTTAAACCCATATCTACTACAACCCAAGTACACAACTAGGATTATTTAACCCAAAAATTACAAGGTTATAATAAATTGATAGCACAACCAAAAACTAACGCCAACTTACTAAGGACATGTTACAACTATGGACTATTAAATACAGTATATACTTATGACGGAGAGGAACTAAGTGGCATACCGTAACTATATAAAGCATTTATTACTTATAAGAGAGTTACTAGGGGAAATTTTTTCTATGTAAAATTTTATACAGCAACAGCAGAGATATTACACGAAGAAATAAAACCTCCGATACAAGTGGTAAAGATAGGACTGACAAAAGATATGATAATACCAGAAGATATTGAACAGCAACCAGAGATACAAAAAAGCGAGATACCCAGTTTGTATGCCAATAAGAGAATAATTGGTATATCAACCATCATACAAGAACTAGCAAATAATTATTTAAACGGAAACACTATATGGAGCTACTATGCAAGAGATCAGTTAATGATTTATTCCAATTCGAAGGAGCTAAGGAAAGCAGATATGTATGAAGTCCAAAGATGGATTTTATCATTACTTAAGCCTGAAGAAGGACCTACGACGCGAGCACTAAATGTAGGATTTATTTCGGCAGAATTATTAACCAGATATTGCAAGCTAATCGGTCACAGATACCGTGACCATATATGTTCGAAATGCAACGGAGAAGATAATATAATCCCAGACGTCCAACTGGAATAAGAGATAAAGACGGAAGCCTAAAAAGAAGATGATGAGCAGATAAAGATAAGAAGAAGAAGAAGACAAGAAGAAGAAGACAAAAGAGGAAAAGTTAGTAAAGTTGTTGTAAAATAGTCAAATAAATACGTAAATAAGATGTGAAAAAGTCGTAAAGTAAATAGTATAGTATGGTGTATGTCATAAGTGTGTCATAAAATATAGTATGTGTCATAAAGTAGTATGACAAGTGTAAAGTGTGTCATAAAGTAGTATGACAAGTGTAAAGTGTGTCATAAAATGGGTATGGTGTAGGTATGGTGTGTGTGTCATATTATATTTGTCAAGTAGTAGGTACATAGTGCGTATAGTATGAAAAAGGATTGTAAAGCAAGAACTTCCTTTCTATATAAAGGAAGGTATATGTAAATAAAAAGGCAGGCAACGCCTACAATAAAAATCCTCTTTCATAAAAACTCTCTCAACTAAGATAAATATTTAAAATATTAATGGAAAAATCTGAAATCCAATCAGATATTTCAGATAGCATGGCTAAGCAAGAAACAAAGGTATATTGTTCAAAAAATATGCAGAACTAAGTTCATATATTCCTGAATATCATATATATGATTGAATAAATTTATTAACTAGTTATAGTTGTTCCTATTTTATAGGTATGTTAGCAGTCTTTTAGCAGTCCATGTTCTGTGTTAGTTGTACTGCCCCTCTACTTATTTAATCAGCTTGAAGTTCAATAAAAATTATTCCTCAAATTTCAATTCATCTTGTTGTTTCAGTTAAATTAATAACAGAAAGAAAATAGTAGAAAAAAACACTTATCACATTATGTTACACGACTTTCTCCGTTTATGCACCCTGAAAGGAATTGTAGAAAGATATTAACCCTGCAGCTGCAAATAGGCTATTGAGTGCATCACTGCAGCTGCATAAATTAACCAATTTCATTCTCCAAGTTGAACCTTTTTAGTCGCTATTTTACTTTGTATTAGTGTCTAGTTGTATTCCAAGTATGAGCAGTTTGATTTGTATCTTTGACATTTCACATAAATGGTCCTTGAATAATAAGCTCTATTACTGATTTAGTTTTCCAATTACAACATGAAATCCATTGGTTCAATATCTTCTGTTGGCAGTGTACTAAACCTCAATCCTTGTTGAAATTTGAAATGCAATATTTCAATGTTATGCTATTTCATCTATTTAACAATTCCCAAACAGGGTTAATATGTCAATCTAAGAAAGTGAGTTTCTTTGAAATGCTTCAATCATATCACTAGAATTTTTAAGAGTTTAAGCACCACATGTTGAAAATAGATAAATCATTAGGTCCCAGCTTTTAGTGACTATCTCTTTTCTAACCAGAACAATTTGCAAATAGAGTTATTAGTTAAACAAATAATCTAATGTTTGCCTTGACCAAAAAATATATATATATCAGGATATTTGTTTGTTCTGATTGAAGAAAAAAAGCATTTTTACAATAGACAATTGATAGATTGGACAAGAAAACATTACTTAAATAAATAATAACGTTTATCTCTTCTCACTTTTTTGTTTACACAGTAGAACTAGGTAATACAATGCTTGTTAAAAGTAGAGTAGAGAATGTGAGATGATTCAGTCTTGTTCTACATTTTTTTCCTCTTGCAATCGAGCTCTCTTTTATAGTGTTTGGAGTCTTGAATCTTTCCTATGAAGAGATAACAACCCAAGAGATTTGATCCATCGAAAATAAGGCAAGGGATCCTTATTTTCCATGAATAAAGCTTAAGGCGAATCTCCAGTTTCCTTGTAGACTTAGCCTTGATTCTTTTGTGATCTTTAACCTCCTTGATTGAGTGTTGATTGAGATGTAGTCGTTGACATCCTCAGCTTTCCTTGATTGAATGTTCATTGGGATGTAGCCACTGTGAATTTCCTTGTTTACCCTTGTCTCAGTTGTTTGAATTGATTTCTGATCTTTATTGTAGCCGTTTGATATCTTTCTTGATTTGTGCCTTCTGAGATTCTTCATTTAGACAGTTCCTTGAGTCAAGATCCTTGATTGACAATCTTCAATTTGCCCTTAATGTGATTTATCTGATTTTTTATTGATGGGGGATCTTAATTTCCATGATGCCTTTATTCTTGATTCTTTCCTTTTTGATGACAAGTTTGTTCTGCAAGAATAAGTTGTTTATCATTAAAACTTTGCACTAACAATCTCCCCTTTTTTTGATGATGACAATAAGTAGTAGAGATACTTCCCTATTATATAGTCGACTTATAGAGTTGATGTTTGGTTTGCTCTCCCTGAATGTGGTGAAGGGTGGTTGAAAGGGCTACCAACATTAGGTCTACCGATTCAAGACAAAGCCTTAAAACACTTCATTCATTATTTATGAAAGGGTCACCACCATTAAGTCTATCGAATCAAGTTACATTATTAAACACATGAAAGGGCTACCCCCATTAGGTCTACCGATTCAGTGTTCATTAAGTCAAGACACTTTAGTTACACAAGAAGAGGATTCCCTAAGCCTACCAATTCAATGTACATCAATCAAGATCACTTTCAATTACACAAGAAGAGGATTCCTTAAGCCTACCAATTCAATGTACATCAATCAAGATTACTTTCAATTACACAAGAAGAGAATGCCCTAAGCCTACCAATTCAAGGTATAACATTACATTGAGGAAACCTTTCACAACATATCATCATCATTCACAAGTGTATAATTGAGAATAACCTTTCAACAATATCACAATTGCATTGTAGTCATGATCACATCACTTTCATTCAAATCACAAAGCATATACATAGGCATCATGATTACACATCAATCTTCATAATTTTCCCTTCAAGGCCACGAATAATAATTCACCAACACACCAAGAATACTACAGTTTAGGCATGAATAATGACATAATTTAAGTAACTAAAGCATTACAAAAACAAATACATAACATTCATCTTACTACAATTCACCCACATCAAACTCATAATTAGGGTCATGGGGAAATCATGGATTCGTGGGGGATTTTATCTTAAAACCACCATAAAACAGAAATTCAATTTCAATATATGATAATTAAACCATTGAAAAAGTTTTGAGAAAGAATCCATGACCTAGAATGAAAACCTTTAGTTTTGGAGAATTCCCAACTTAAAAATTTTCGACCACAAGCAGCTTCTACCAACGAGACCACGACCCACGGATCATGGGTCGGTGTATGGGGCATGCTGTACACTCTTGGGTGCTAGTCTGCAGCCCCTCAAACCATGCCCTGAGCCATGACCCCTTCCCACTGGGCGTGGGTCCACCTATGTGGCGTGAGTCCCAACCGTAAGTGGTCCTTTTTGGGCAGATTTAGGACTGTTTTGGGGTCCTCCTCAAGGACCCCTTGGTGATCCTTGGGTGGACGTACCTTGACACACTAACCCTAAAACCTTCATACTAAGTTCGAGAAGTCATTTTACACTTCCAAACCCCCCACATCAAACTCAACAACTCACTCGTAGGCTCTAGTTTCACCTACTAGTGTTTCGGGGTGTTACATTAATAAAAATGCGCTTTCCAAGAACTAAAAATTCAATTTCTCCTACCTTAGGAGAGCGAAGATTACCATAAAACAGACGGATAAGGGGTTCATAAATGACAATGGGCATAGAGAAAATATTACCCCATCCTGAAAGATTTTTTATAGGGCAATCTAAGGAGGAAAGCAGATAAAGATCGACAACCCTACCATTCACTAGGGTTTTGTCTTTCAGAGAGTGAAAAAGTGATTCATGGGTCTAGTTCCAAAAGTCAACCTTTTTATCGAGGGAACTATCAAAATTGAACTTGAATTTCTTTTTATAAGAGCCACAATCAACAGAGTCATCAAGAAGCTTACCTAGACAAGAAGAAACAAATGCAGCAAGAAAAAGATTATCAGAACAGTCAGAATCGATGAAAATGGAGGGTGAAACCTTGACTTTGTTCTTGTTGCGAGAGATTTTGCAAGTAGCTACAAGGGTTTGAGCAATTTTAGAGAAGGAGAAGCATATGAAAAATGAGATAAGAAGAGTAGACAAGAAGGAAAGATATAGAAAAAAAGGGAGAGGAAGATGAAGAGACTTTGACATGACTAAGAAGAGAAACAAAAAGATGGTGGTTATAAGAGAAGACGAAGCAGATGGAGGCATAAATAAAAAGTCTAATACAAAAGGAAAATAATGAATAAAAGGAAAACACAATATACGAGGCATCAGAAAAAATATGGAAAGAGGAGAAGGCAATAAATGCAAGCAATATTTTTAGCAAATTAAGGGATTCTCAATAATATTCAAAGATTTTTGAAGTGTACAAAATATTTCTTCTAAAAGAGGTTTAGTAAAAATATCTGCCAGTTGAAAATCAGCACTGAATAAAGAAATTTCAATATCACCATTTAAAACAAGATCTCGAATAAAATGTTGTTTGATGACAATATGCTTAGCTCGAGAATGATGCACATAATTTTTCAACAGACATATAGCACTAGAATTATCACACATACTTTAAACAAGATTAAAAGATATATTATAGTCACTTAATTGATGAACTATCCACATAATTTGAGCACAACATTGACAAATAGCAATATATTCAGCCTCTGTAGTAGGGAGAAAAACGGAACCCTGTTTTTTGTTGTTCCAGGAAATCAATGATTTTCCAAGAACTTGGCATGTACCACTAGTACTTTTCCTATCGTCTTTATCACCTTCATATTTAGCGTCAGAGAATCCTTCAAGAAATATTTTTTTCTCTTTTGGGTACCATAAACCATAATGAATAATAAGCTTTACCGCAGTTTAGATGAGACTCTTTGGGAGCGGACTGAAACCGTGCACATTTTTATACGCTAAAGATAATGTTTGGTCGAATGGTAGTAAGATAAAGTAACGACCAAATCATACCTCTATAATCATAACTCATGGGAGTGCCTAATGATTTTGAGTTTTCCATGCCAAACTCTTGTACGAGTCTTTGGCAATACTTAGTTTGCCAGAGGAACGTACCTTTCTCAGATTGATAGATTTGTAGTCCGAGGAAAAAGGTTAATTCGCCCATCATACTCATTTCGAATTCGCTTTGCATAATTATAGAAAATTCTTCACACTGGGAGATATTAGCACTTCCAAAAATAATGTCATCAACATAAATTTGAATAATAAGGATTTCAGAAGAAGATCTTTTAACAAAAAGGGTTGTATCAATCTCTCCACGAGTAAAACCATGATTTATAAGAAAGTTGGTGAGACGATCATACCAAGCATGAGGTACTTGCTTGTTAGATCATGCAAAGCTTTTGAGAGCTTATAAATATGATAGAGAAAAATAGGATTCTCAAAACCAGGAGGTTGCTTCACAAAAAATCCTTCTTCAATGAAACCGTTTAGGAAAGCACTTTTTACATCCATTTGAAATAATTTAAAACCTTTATGGGAAGCAAAATCTAGAAGTAAACGAATAGATTCTAACCTTGCTACAGGAACAAACATTTCATCATAGTTAACTTCTTCTTGTTGAGAGTAACCTTGAGCCACTAATGATATACTTGTCATCAAAGTAACATTTCGGATCACTTCTCCAGATTTATTTAGTTTATTTCTATAAACCCATTTGGTTCTAATGATAGACTTGTCATCAGGTTTAGGAAGTAGAGTCCAAACCTATTTTTTGTCGAACTGATCTAGTTCCTCTTTCATGGCCTTGATCCAATGTTCATCTGAGACAACCTCTTTTAGTTTATTTGGTTCTAACTGAGAGATGTGTGCAACCTATGTCTCATTTCTTCTTGATGCTCGAGTATTCATACCTTCGCTTGGATTTCCAATAATAAATTTGCTTGGATAGTTTGGTTCGCTTCGCCATTCGTTTGGAACTGATTCTTCTAAAAGACCGATGGAAGGTTCTTCTGTAGTCGATTGCTCAGTACTGCTTATCTCCTTTTGAGTTGATATAAAGAGTCCACTCTCTTCATCATCAGTATTAATTCTTATCTCAATAGATTTGTTAGAGTCATAAAAAACAACACGAATAGATTCTTCAATATGTAAAGTACGCTTATTAAAAATTCAATAATATCTACTAGAGTTTGACTAACCAAGAATTATACCTTCTTCGCTTCGTGCATCAAAATTACCAATATTTTCTTTGCAATTGATATGAATAAAACATTTGCACCCAAATAGATGAAAGTAACAAATGTTAGGTCTTTTACCATTCCACAATTCATTAGGTGTCTTTTTCAGAATGGTTCTGATTAAGAATCGATTCAGCATATGAAAAGTTGTACTTATGGTTGCTGCCTAAAAATTTGTGTGGAAGAGAGTGCTCAACGATCATTGTTATTTCGATGTCTTGTAGTGTCCTATTTTTTCGTTCTACAACTCCTTTTTGTTGAGGTGATCGATGTGAGGAGAAGTTGTGAGTGTAGCCTTTTTCATTGCATAACTATTCAAATAAATTGTTTCCAAATTCTCCTCCATAGTCGCTTCTTATAGATGAGATATAATAACCTTTATCTCTTTGGAATTTCTCAGGAAAAAAAAACTCATTTTTTTAAGGTATCATCCTTCTGAGAGAAAAACATAACCTAAGTAAAATGAGAATAATTATCAACTAATACAAATGCGTACCTTTTACCTCCGATGTTGGTTGTTTTGGTGGATCCAAATAAGTCCATGTATAAGAGCTGTAGAGGTTTATTTGTGGAGACAATTTCCTTGCCAGAGAATGAGTTTCTTTTTTTCTTAACCATTTGGCATGTGTCGCAGATGTGATCTTCGGAATAATCCAGCTTAGGTAATCCAATTACATGCTCATTTTTAGCTAGTTTCTCTATTAGATGCATGCTTGCATGGACAAGTTTCTTGTGCCAAATCCAGGGATCATCAGTCATCGATTATGTGAAATTGGAATTCCAAATTTAAGTCACATAGTTGACTAATACTCAATAAATTGTACTTGAGTCCTGTCACTAGATAAACATTTGAGATAGCGCAGGAATCATTAAAAGTGATTATACCAATACCAATTACCTTTCCTTTTGAGTTATCACCAAAACAAATGTTTCCTCCCTTATATCCAGCAACAAATTTGAACAGATTTTTATCTCTTGTCATATGATTCGAACACCCGCTATCTACATACCATTTTATTTTTTTCATGCAGTGTTCCTGCAAAGAAAAAATATTATCTCCTTTTAGGTACCCAAACCTTTTTAGGTCCTTCGAGGTTAGAGTTATCTGGAGTTCATTTGGGTCTCCAAACCCATTTAGATGAGTTATGATTTCAAAACTTGCAGTTGTATGACAGGTTTCCAAACTTCCCACAATAATAACAAGATTTAGGAATATCATCTTCTGAAATAGAGTTGTTAATGTTAGTTTTTGAATAAGTTGACTTATAGGACTGATTGCAACTACATTAATTTCCATTTGAAGAATTTTATTGCTAGAGACCTTTTTAGAGGAATTTATGAATGAATTAGATTTGTTTTGGGAATTCTCAAGAGAAGTTTTTAATTCATGAATTTCTTCTTAAAGAAGATCCTTTTTCAACTTCACTTACTTCCGATTTTATTTCCAAATTTATTTTTTCAGTTTGAAGATTCCGAAAGTCAGAAAATATTCGATTAAAATCTGTCACAGGACGATCTAGCAGGTTTTTAAATCATTACAATTATTACATACCTCAGTGCTTGATTCTCCAACAGCCATGAATCATATATTTCCAATTTCTTCATGTTTATTTTCAGAGTTGTCCTCATCACTCCAGTTGCTTAGTGCTTTGTTCTTTTGATTTCCTCTGCAGTAATTTTTCTTTGCATATGATTATTGACTGGCTATGTGACCATATTTTCCACATTCATAGAATTTTCCATCATTTCTTGATTGATCAGTAATATACTTTCCCTTTCCAAAAAAATTCATCTTTTGTTGCTTCTTGATTTTCTGAAAGACTCAATGACTGATCTGGTAATTAATGCAATTTCATATTCTGCTAGTTCTTCTTCTCATTTGTATTCCTGATTTGCTTTAAATGCCACAGTTTTCTTTTTGGATTCTTCTTGGCCTTTTTTTGTTAAGATGAGTTTTCTCAAAAGCTATTAAATATCCTCTCACCTCATCATAGATTATAGTGTTTAAATTCATGCTTACGAGACAAACTACGTTGGCATGCCATTGAGGTGGTAAGCTTCGAAGAACTCTTCGTATATGTTCTATGCGAGGATATATTTTCCTGAAGCTTTTAGTTCTCCAATGATCTTAAATAGTCGTGCAAAAATGCTTTCAATTGTCTCTCCGTCCTTCATTCGAAAGAGATCGTATTCGTATACTAGCAAGCTGATGATGGTTTCTTTAACTTTATAAGTTATTTCATAGGTAACCTCTAGTTTATTCCACATTTCTTTGGCAGTGTCACAACAAGATATATTTTCATATTCCTCACCGCAAATAGAGTTATAAAGAAAAAAAATTCTTCGGAGTTTATTTGAATAACCTCCATTTGTTCGTTTGTGTAGTTCTCCAAACTTGGAGTAGTGGAGGATTGAATTTCTTCTGAACTTTTCGTGATAGGAATAGGAATATCACCAAGCTTGATAGTTCCTTCTTGAAATAGTGCACCCATGATTTGTTGTACCATGGTTTTTTTCTCACTTGTTGGACAGATTTTTGTGAGACAAGGCTCTCATACCAATTGAAAATTCAAGAGGGGGGGGGGGTGAATTGCTTCTTTTTATTTTCTATGTGAGTAGTTGCTTGAGGAGTTCCTTAGACGACTACTGTTTGCAGAGAAGTATAATTGAAAGCTGGAAAGTAAACTTGACATATAATATTTTTATACATTTTGGGATCCAAAATGAATCTTACGTCCAAACCCATTGAGTTTCAAGGGTGGTCTCTTCAAGCCTTTGTAACCGTTGGTGTGAGTACAGAGATGAGAGTAGTTTCACTGTTTACACTCAGTATATTTTAACTCATTTGTTTTGTTACGATGCCTTACCAACAATGTTTATCTCTTCTCTCTTTTTTGTTTACAACGTAGAACTAGGCAATACAATGCTTGCTAAAAGTAAAGTAGAGAATATGAGATGATTTAGACTTGTACATTTTTTTGCTCTTGCATTTGAGCTCTCATTTATAGTGTTTGGAGTCTTGAATCTTTCCTTTGAAGAGATAGAAACCCAAGAGATTTGATCCTTGGAAAAGAAGGCAATGGATCCTTATTTTAAGAGAATAAAGCTTAAGGCGAATCTCCAGTTTCAGAGTAGACTTAGCCTTGATTCTCTTGTGATCTTTACCTTCCTTGATTGAGTGTTGATTGCGATGTGGCCGTTGACATCTTCAGTTTTTTTTTATTGAATGTTGATTGAGATGTAGCCATTGTGACCATCCTTGTTTACCCTTGTCTCTGTAATGACCCTAAAGGTCATTTTTGGAAATTTTCATAAAATGACCGTTTTACCCCTCCCGATAGTTGCCCCGAGTCCTAATTGTTGTATTTTCGAAGTTGGTTTGAAGGAAAATGGATGAAAAGTTGAGATTTTGGAAAGTTGAG
>JAJOOS010081988.1:0-16170 GCA_029582725.1 Solanum chiquidenum
AATGAAATGAATGAATAAACTCAGTGTTAATATTTGTATGTCATCATAAAAAAGGGGGAAAATGTTATATTCTAGGTGTTTTGATGATCCTCACAAATGCAGGGACCTGGTCCCTGACTGAGTGCTCTCATCCATATTCAAATGGGGTACAACTGTAAATCTGTCACGTCAGGTGGTAGATGAAAATTGCAGTGTACTACACCAATAGGAAGAGCAGACGAGATTGTCTGTTTCAGTTGCTCACAAATGAAGGGACCTGGTCCCAGGCAGAGTTCTCTCCATCAGATGCATAATGGGGTACAACTGTAAAGTTGTCGTGTCAGAGGTTGGTGAGGCGTCGGCGTACTACACCAAACAGAATGGACGAGGGTGTTTGTCCAATGGGTAATAACTTTTTATGGTTGACTTAGTCAACATGACAAACAACAAAGTAATTCATTCATTCAAAAGGAGAGAGAGCCAGTATGTCTTCTCAAGAACTTACTAAGAAAAGTTTGCAAGGGACCTGGTCCCTGCAAGACTTTGTATGTGAAAGGACGACAAGACAGTCTGTCAGAAAAAGCTGCTGGTAGGTGCACAACTTTTCTAACCAGCAAGCTCTCAGCCAATAGGATCGTCCCAAGGAGTTTCTGTTCATTTTGATATAATCTTCTAACATAAAACACAAACTCAAGATTTGGCAAACAAAACTTGGATTTTCTCTGAAAATTCATAAGCTTGAAAAGAAGGCCATCATCAAGGAAGAACAATACTCATGCTCAACAAATGGACCTGACAGAGTGCTGAAGAGCCTTTGTTGAGTTTGAGTTTTGTTAGTTTTTGGATCTTGAAACTTCTCAAGTATACAAGCAAAAGCCATTTTGGTTAAGTATTCTCCAGCAAGCACAACAAAGACCTGATCAAGCTGCAAGCATCCGAGTGTGTCTTAGGAGTTATACTTCCGTTTGTATATTGTAAATTTGTTCCTAGTCTGTAAAGGATTCAAATCTTATTTCGGTTTCTAAAAGTCTAAATCGTCCAGAGGGTGGTGGTTTAGTGGGCAACCTGTGTGTTGCTTAGTCAAATTCTAAATCATCTAGAGTTATGTGGTTTAGTGGGCGGTGTGGTATCCGCTTAGAAAAGTCTATATTAATCAGTGAGGGTTAAGATAGTGGGCAGTGTTGTATCTGCTTAGGCTTATTAAGTAATAGGTTGTATTACTTAGTTTAGAGATTATGAGGTTAATCTCTATGTGTGGTTGTAAAATTGTTTCTATTTTTGTTTTGAGAAGATTAGTAAAGGCAGTTTGAAAAGTCCTATGAGACAGCTCGTGGTTTTACTCCCTTGAGCAAGGAGGTTTCCACGTAAAACACTTGTGCAGATCTTACTTCCAGTGGTTTATTTTTTGCACATTTTTTGTTACTGTTCTTACTGAGTCAAGGGACCTGGTCCTTGACTGATAAGTGGACGCATACATTCCAACAATTGGTATCAGAGTGGGGCTCTCTATTTGGCTAACACCAAGAGAAAAGATCCTGCAGGAATGGCAGCTCCACTAAGTCTTGATGGTCCCTACATTCCTACCAAGGACGTGAAAGATAGAGATCTAACTTAGGAGGTTCCCAAGTCTAGAAGACAGTACCATGAAGCAGACAGAAAGAAGGAGAAGTCAGTAGTGCTAAAGGTTTCTCAAAATGATGCTTCCGAAGATGAAGAGGAGATGACTTATTTGACTAAAAGGTTTCAAAAAATAGTCAAAAAACATGTATGGTTTCAAAAGAAGGGAAACTCCAACAGAACAACAAATGCAAACGACCTATGTCATAAGTGTGGATATCCAGGGCACTTTATGAGAGCCTCTAAGAGCTATAAGCATGATTGTCAAGACCTCAAAGAAAGGCGAAGGGACCAGGTCCCACACCATGCTAAGGGAAAGGCTAATGTTGATCGGGTGGTGAAGAAAGCGTTTGCATTATGGGAAAACACCTCTAGTGATTCTGAAGATGAGATGCACAGAAAAAATGATGGTTTCATTCTCAAAGGCAAAGACAAAAGGTCGAATCCGATTAATGAGGCTGATCGGAAGAAAGATGCAAAAAAGGTCAAATCACTTGCTCTCAAGGTGTCACAAAGTAAGGTACCTGAAATAAATGAGAACATGAGCTATCTCACTCAAAGATTTCAAAAAATCATGAGAAAATGTGGACCTCTCATGAAGAAAGGAAATCTTGACAAGGCCACAAACTCAAATGACTCGTGTTTCAAATGCGGTAAACCAGACCACTTCATTAGAGATTTCCCTATGCACAAGAATGAGCACAAGAAATGTGTCCAGTCCGAAGGAGACAAGAACAAAAGCGGGGACCATGTCCGTGACAAGTCAAGCAGAAGAGAAACTATTGACCATGCGGTGAAGAAAGCTCTGGTAGTCTTGGGAGATACATCAAGTGATTCAAATGATTCTGAACACTCTGATGATGCTTTCACGGCAAATTCAGATGAAGAAGCTGAAGAAGAGGTATCCCTTTCTGACCTTAAACAAAATTTGCATGTTTATTCTGTTAAAAAGTTGAGGAATCTAGCCGCTGTTTTGATTGACTCTTTAATTAAGTTAACAACTGAAAATGATCTGATGAACAAAAACCTAGATATCCTTCGTAAAGAAAAAGTAGTCTTGGTTGACCAAATGTATGTTGTGGAAGAACAATTGATGGTTCTAGAAGCTGAAAATCTAGAACTTATGGAAAAATTAAAGATGCTGAGTGAGAAATGTGGCAGCGGTAAGGGGGATGCCGGCAAATTGCAAATCGAGCTAGAACCAGTTTGAATACTGCTGAATCAAAACTTGTTGTGGCCTTGGAGAAAAATAATCAGTTAGAGAGGGACATGGTCCGTGTTAAAGAAGAAGTGAACAAATATCTTAAATGGACCACTTCTTCAAAATTGCTTGCTAATATTACTAGTTAGGGTCAAAATGATGGGAAGGGGTTAGGAAATTCAAGCAAAACTTCTTCTTACAATCTCCATAGAAAATATGTGTATGTGCCTGACAATTTGTTGTGTTTTCATTATGGTCGTGATGGTCATTTGAAGAAGAACTGTCCAGCTTGGAAAAGGATCCAAGAGAACCTCTCAAACTATTCCAAACAGAGGAGCAAAAATAAGAAGGGATCTGATCAACAGAGGAACAGGAAACATAAGGGACCTGGTCTTGCTTCTGGTCCTCATTTCAAAAAAAATCAATCTGCCTCACTGGAAAAATAATTATCTTATCATTCCTTTATTTGCTTACTGAAACTCCAACTAAAGTGGGTTCCCAAGGATAGCAAGTCATAGGGTATTCTTGTGAGAGGAAGTAGCAGCAGTCAGTGTTGGTTCATGAATAGTGGATGCTCAAAGCACGTGACTGGGAAACTGAAAACTTCTTATCTCTCAAGGCACTTTAAGGTGGAGGTGTCTTATTTGGCGATGGCAAGAAAATGTATGTTTTTTTTTGTGAAGGCGTGTTTGGAAAATCTATGGAACACACTATTGAGGATGTGTACTATGTCAATGATTGAATTGCATTCTTTCAAGTGTTTCAAAGATTTGTGATGAACAAAAATGGAGTCAAGTTCTTATTATATAAATGTGTGGTCACAAACTTGTTCTCTCGGGTGATGATCTTGACAGAAAAGAGATGCAAGAACATGTATATTGCTGATCTGATTACTGCTCGGTGTGACAGTCTCACTTGCCTTAGTGCTCAAAGTGAGAATGTTGTGGTATGACATGAGATACGTGCTATTATGAATGTGTCTCTACTGCACAAACCTGTGTCAAGGGACCTGGTCCTCGGTCTGCTCAAAATGAAATTTGCAGATGACAAAGATTGTGACAATGGTGTTGAAGAGAAGCAGATCAGACCATCCTTTAGGTGGAATAAGCAGGATTTTAATCTTTCAAAGAACTTTCGCGATGAAGTGGTGAACACTACATGTTTTGTGACCAAAAGGTTGATATTGAGAAGTTTGATCTTAATAATTGATGAAAAAATAGTTACGATATACTCCTCCTCCATCAAGGCTTATCGGGTGTATAAAATGGTGGTCATGTGATTTTTTTGATGAGTCTGGAAGAGTTGAGAAGTTGAGAAAGAAAGAAGATTCTGAAATGGAAGGGTTGATTCAGATTCAGTTAGACGGTTTTAGTAGTGAGTTTGCTGAAGAACTTCCTCTTCATGAATGCAACAATCTCAAGGAAGCCAAGGCAGATTATGAACCTGATGAGGGACCCGGTCCTGTAGACAGTGCTGAAAAGATGATGCAATTCAAACTAATAATGTGAATTCTGAAGGTGAGAATGAAGAAGTTGATAAAGCTCAGTTTGAAAGATGCAAAGTATGACACTCGGTTCCCAAACAAACTGATAGGTTGTCCAAGTTCCTCTCAACAATGGTTTCAAAAGAGGTAAAATTGACAAAGTCCTCTTTTTGAAATCACAAGGAAATGAATTGATGGTATCAACAACCTTTTGAGTTGTTGTGTGAAGAGTTTACCGCATTCATGGGTAGTGAATTCTAAATGAGCACGATGGGAGATTTCTTTTTAGAGCTACAAATTCAGCAAACCTCTAAAGGTACCCTTATTTGTCAAGAAAAGTTCATCAAGAAGTTACTCAAAGGCTTAAAGTACTTGGAGTCAAGACAGTGCTAAAAAGGGGTAATGTCATCATGAATGGTTGCTAAGATAGGGACCTGGTACCAGCTCAGAGAAGTTACTGAAGAAGTTTCATATTATGGATGCCAAGTCAATTCATACTCTCATGGGGACCAACTCGAAGCTGGATGTGGATAGATCTGGTCTAGATGTAAATGATGCAAGTGCCAGGATTTATGCAAAATTCCAAGATTATCCAACGGAATCACATTTGAAGGCTGCTCAGAGAATCCTAAGACAGTTGAAGAAGACAGGGACCTGGTCCTATTCTGTCTATCAGGAAACTTTTTGTTTTGGAGAAACATGTGCTGCTGATTATATTGGGTATCAAGTTGATGGAAGAAGTACCTCAGGAGTGAATTATGGGGAACTAAAAGGCAAGATTCAGTTGCTCTTTCAACAACTGAGGTAGAGAATGTGGCAAGTGCAGCTTGATGTGCTCAACTCTTGTGGATCAAGCAGCAGCCTGAAGCTCTTAAAAATCTGGCTGAAACAATCAAACTGATGATGGAAATGCTAAAACTTTCTTGAATGGATCCTGCCTGAAGCAATCAACTCTCTCATGACTATGCAAATGGAGCAGGTATCCTTGTTTTTCAGTTATGTATATTTTAGCAAGCTCAGTTTCATACCTTTTGAAGGTATACACACATGGCAAAAGGGTTGAAGGAAATGAGAGATCAGGACAGATATATGCAATCACATTCAAACTACAGAGAGGGACCTGGTCCTTTCTCGAAGGTTAGAACTCTTAACATTGCATTTTGAATTATGCATGTGAACCGTTACAATTGCCACATGTCTGTCATTCAGGTATTTGATCGTTGTCCCATTTTTTTGAATACCTAAATGACATCTTCTTTCACACAATACACCATTTCACTTCCTTTATACTACATGTTTCTTTTCAAATCCTCTTCCAAAATCTGATAATTTTAAAATCCTCTTTTCTCCCCTCTCAAAAACACTTCAAATGATAAAACCCTTTGTTCTTACTAGAGATTTTTATGATGAAGATGTTTTAAGTGTGAAGAGGGACCAGGTCCACCAAGCAAAAGGAAGATGTGGAAAAGATGATGTTCAAAAGGGGAAGTTTGATATTCAGAGAACTGAAAGTATTCTGATTAAGAGGGTGTCTGATTTAAAAAAAAATATACAAAAAAAATGAAATAGAATTTTCTTTTTGGTTCATCTATTATTGATCTATTCATCGCGGAGACCTTGAGTAAGTATGATTTTACCAATCTTTCTGTTATGAGAAACTCGGGCTAGTGTTAGAAGCTATGACAATTGATCTTGCTAACAAGAATACTGAAATGGTTTGTTTGAAGACTCAGCTTTTGACACAACACTATCAGAGGGACCAGGTTGAAAAAAAAAAAGACTGGCAATCTTGAAGATTCAACATGAAGTCTGGGGAATGAAGAATGTGAACTTCAATAGAGGCTTCTGAAAATACCATGGTAAGGGATATGCTCCACTAATTCTTTTCTTTCAATCCTTTACTTCTAAGTCATTCCCTCTCTTCCTAAACTCCTGTGCCAGTCCCCCTTTTTTTCTATCGGAACTCAGTGGGCATTGTCTTGGTTCTCATTCGTAATAATATATGTGCAATGCTTTGATTGTTGATCTTTTGTTTATGAATGAAATTTTTTTTGTCTTGTTTCTACTAACTTGTCTCATTACTTTATGCATTTTTACTAATGCTCAGTGTTGCCCAAGTGGCCATGAATTTGCTTGAACTATATTTTTGTTAACTTGGTTTACTGCTTTAACCCTTTTTTATGATATGAAAAAGGGGAAAATAATTGTTAAAGTTATGCGATCAATGATTAATTGTTAAAGGTATGAGATCAATGATGTTAGTCACTTGAGAAAGACAGGGTCATACTGATAGGGGCAATAAATGCTAGCTACTTGAAGAAGACCAGATCATGCCGATAGGGGGAATCAATGATAGCTACTTTAAAAGGACATGGTCCTGCCAATAGGGTAAATAAGTTGTTTGTCATCATCAAAAAGGAGGGAAATGTTATTTTAATGTTTTGACAAACTTCTGAGATGATGAAACTCCAATTACCTGAATAGCCCTTGTTGATAGGGGGAACTGCTGAATAAGTCTGTTATCATCAAAAAGGGGGAAAATGTTAGTTCAGAGCTAATATGAAGTTTGTATGATTTAACAAACTTAGGGATCTAACAAGGAACCAGATCCTTGTTATTGGGACTGCTGACAATGAAATGGATGAATAAACTCAGTGTGAATATTTGTGTGTCATTATCAAAAAGGGGGAAAATGTTATATTCTAGGTGTTTTGATGATCCTCACAAATGCAGGGATTTGGTCCCTGGCAGAATGCCCTCGTCCAGATTCAAATGGGGTACAACTGTAAAGTTGTCACGTTAGGTGGGAGGTGAAAAGTGCAGTGTACTGCACCAATAGGAACTATGGTTATGCTAAGTGTGAAGGGTATTATGGGATGTTTTCATGCGTTGCACATATGTGCTTTGAGGTTACCTAGAAGTATGGTACCCTTATGGTAGAAAAGCCTAGAGAATTAGACCATATATATATACCATGATTAGGATGACCAAGAAGGGATACATGGCTTGGGTAGTATTATGGGATGCTATTCTTGCTTTGCACTTGTATGCCTTTGAGGTTACTTGAGAATGGTACTATTATGGCATAGATGACTAATAGTCAATAGTGCTTATATGATGTTTATGATGAAGAATTGGCTTATTGTGATTGTGATATATCTTCTATGCTCGTTTATTATGTCTTATGTCAACTTATGTTCATACATTGCTTATGTTGGAGATTACGCTTATGACTATGTTATTATCTCTTATGATCATGTCTTAAGTTGACTAACCACTTTGAGATGTTTATGTTGTTATGTTAGCTTTCATACTTGGTACATTTTGTACTAACGCATATTGCCTACATTATAATCAAATGTAGGGTGTTGGGAGATTGAGTTGCTTGGAGGCTAGGTTCCTAAGTGCAAAGAGATTGAAGATTTGTGAGTCCTCATAGCTTCAAGAACAAACCCTTTATGTTTCATTTATGTCTTTTGTTATGTTTTAGACTTTATGTGGGCTGCGTCCCAAGACTTTTATTCATGTTATTCTTTAAAGAAAGTTTTAAATTCTCCCTACTTTTCTATGATCTTATGATATGATAATGCTAAGGGTTGTATGCGACCCCTTCGGGGACAAGTACGACGTGTTATGACTAGGGGGTGCTCTCGAGTCGTGACAAACTTGGTATCAGAGCATAAGGTTTTGGGATAAGTTTTAGGATGTCTCGAACCACGTCTAGTAGAGTCTTATTCATCGGTGTGAGTCACGACGCATCTATGAATATGAGGCTATGAGATACTTAGGAAAAGTCACACTCCTTCATTCTCTTAGTCGTGCCATAGAGTTTGGCTTCAGTAGGCCCTTCTTCTAATCTGTGCCTTTGGTTGTTTTAGGTTATGGCTAATACTAGGGCTAATGCTAGGAGGGTTGAGGAAGATGATGAGGGGAAAGAGGTTCCTCTTCAAGTTCCAAATCAAGTCCCTCCACAAGCTCCTCCTTAAGTCCCTCCACAAGCTCCTCCTCAAGTCCCTATTGATGAAGGAGCTATGACTAATGTAGGGATAAGGGCGGCTCTCCAAATATTGACTCAAGCCGTTACGGCCCAATTCAATAGGGAAGTAGTAGCCCCGGCTAATAATAGGAATATAGGTTCTTCGAGGGTGAGAGAGTTTTTGAGGATGAACCTTCCGGAGTTTTATGGTTCTAAGGTGGAGGAAGACCCTCAAGGTTTCATAGATGAGGTGTATTAGGTGCTTGCCATCATGGGTTTGACTACGATAGATAAG
Source organism: Solanum chiquidenum (assembly GCA_029582725.1). Classification (NCBI taxonomy): domain Eukaryota; kingdom Viridiplantae; phylum Streptophyta; class Magnoliopsida; order Solanales; family Solanaceae; genus Solanum; species Solanum chiquidenum. Next base: position 8,552 of record JAJOOS010081988.1, read on the forward strand.
GCGGCTTGCCTATCAATTGAGGGATATAGCTTAAATTTAGTATGAACAATGGAAAGATAATAGGCCATTAAGAGCGGGCCCAATAGAGTGGGAAGGGTTCAAAGCAGTATTTCTAGATAGGTTCTTTCCCTTAGAATTGAGGGAACGAAAAATTCAAGAATTCATCAACCTCCGTCAAGGAGGTATGAGTGTAAAGGAGTATGCTCTTAGGTTCACCCAACTATCCAAGTATGCCCCAACTCTAGTGGCGGACTCAAGGGCTAGAATGAATAAGTTTGTGATGGGGGTGTCCGAATTAGTAGAGAATGAGTGTCGTTAGGCAATGTTTATCCCTAGTATGAACATTTCAAGTCTTATGGTTCATGCCAAACAAATTGAGGAGAAAAAGCTCAAGAAAGTGAATAGGGAGGTAAAGAGGGCTAGGACCAATGATGCAAACTTTTCTAATGCTAAGTCTAATGGATAAGATAGGCCTAGGACTAAACCAAGGTACTCCAGCCAAGATTCTTCCAAGCCTACTTGCATTACGTGTGGGAGGAGTCATTATGGTAAGTGCCTAGATGGCATGGATGGTTTCTATGGGTGTGGAAATGATGGGCACAAAGTGAGGGATTGCCCGGTTTTTAAGGATAAGGGAAGGGAGGATAAGAAAGTTGCCTCTAGTAATCCGGATGAGGGTACTCAAAAGAAGAATAGGTTTTATGCTCTCCAATCTAAAGAAGATCAAGAGTGATCTCCTCATGTCCCTTCTGGTATGTGCTTCTTTCATGTTTTATAAAATTTCTAATTTTTTTGTCTTTTGTGATTTGTTATGTTGGACTTGATGTTGTCCTTGCTATGATTGATGTTTATAAAAGCAATGTGTGGGTTTACTCCCAAGGAGGAGATAGTGTGCCTATTCCATAATATCTTTACATGATTATGTGTTGCCATTATTTCTTTGTATGTATGTTTATGAAGGTGTGTAGGCCTTGTTAGAATTGATCTAATTGCATTGTGTTGCCTCTTGTTGTGCTTGATCGCTTGATTCTAGTTTAGTTTATGTCTTTTTCAGAATTTCAAATTGATGAATAAATTCAATTCTTAACAATAGTTGATATCCTAAAAGGTTAAAGCATAATCTCACTAGAGAAAAGTGAAACCATAAGCAAACTTAAATTAGTTATACATCTTCTGATGTATTACGATAGTAATTTTAGTCGTGTATAAAATCAGTTCAAAGCATGTTGACATTTAAAAAATGGCCAGATTTACCTGCGACATACTTCAACCGTTGCTTTAACCAATTTATAAAGGTATAGTTAAAATGCCTAAAGCTTTTGGTATTTCTCTTTCGAGTCCATTTTTCAGCAACATTAAGGATTGACAACTAAGAAATGTTAAATCTCTTTTTATTTAGTTAAAATGGAACTGCAAAAGTGTTTCTTAGATCTTTCTGATAATTAAGCATACTAAAGCTACAAGATGGCTTGATAGATTATTCTGATTATAAGCTTAAATATTTGAAAGTTTCAGAGTGTTAGAACTAACTAGTTTCTTATTCTTGCAGCCGCGATTTTGTTTTAGGACCACCGAATCAAATGCAAGATGATATGTTTATAAATATATGTATAAGAAGTGGGGCACAAGAAGGATAAAGTTGTATGATGAAGTTTATGACCCGCTTAAAAGCAAAGCTGAGATAGTGGATAAAGTTCCAGTGGGAATTCCATGAGATCAATGAATTTCTTATGGTGATTTGCTTGTATATCTTAATTTCTAAGTATCTTTTTATAAGGAAATGTGTAAAAGAAATAGTGAAAGTCGGAAGAAACAAACCATTTTACACATTAGTGGTTCCAAATCCAACTCCAGGAGAAGAGTTGAAATGGTAAAAATCTGAAAGATCATACTTTATTTTGGATTGCTTTATTTAAACTAACAATTATTTCTAGTTTATTAAGTTACTGCAACTTCAATTGTTTTTTTTATAGATGACTGAGACTAGACAAATGTCTTGACAAGGTCAACTTTATCTCGCGACTCATAGAAATGAGGATGGATCATATGTTAATGAGGCGGCAAAAAAGATATGTGTAAGTTTTTATGTTAGTAGTCTTAAATTTACACATCTATTATGTATTAACAATTGCAGTCAAATATGATGTTGATATGTATTCTGAGATCGAATTAGTTTTTGTGTGAGAATATTATTGAGTTCATTAATTATTTGTGTATCCATCATTAGTTTTTGTGTGAGAATATTATTGAGTTGCCTGATGATTCTGATTTGTGGCTTTTTGTGTTTTCTTTCCTTTTATGGGCTTATAAATTTTTTCCAGAAACTTAACCATTTTGTGGGAACTGGGTGTTGTTTTAACATAAAGAAACAAAACATCAATGCAGCTTTGATGCTTGTCAACAACCCCTCTCTAGACTAAAGCCCTCAACAGTGGCTCCCCCTTCTCCCCCATCCCTCCCAGAAAATATAGAAAAGGAAGACAGAATAGTTTGGTTGTGAAAAACTCCAAATAGGCACACAGTAGTTTAGAGTAGAAGGAGTGAAATCCACTTGACTATAAGGAAAGGAGCTCTAAGTTGGAACTTTAGCACCCCCTCTTGCTTGTTATTGTTAGGGGTAGATGAACAGAGCAGAACGACTTCTCGCTATGTTGTGCCTAGTAGTACCCGAAGCATTGACATTGAAAGAAGTCCCTCAAGCATTCCAAGTAAGCTAGGCAACCTTACCCACATCAATCGGTCTTAGCTCGGACATGCCAACAACCAATACTTACGCTTTTCCCTGGGACAACTAATAGAAACTAATACGACCCCTTCTCAAAGAGACTGCCCTTAGGTCTCTATTAAGTAAAGTCATTTAACAGTAGATATACACAAGTTATGAAAACCCTCCCCCTCCTAGGCTCCTACAATACTCAAGCCAAGTCCCTCACATCTCCACCTAACGTTTATGGAACCTCGCTCCAGCTTTAACACTTCATATCCTTTATTAGCATTGCATCTTCTTTTTACTGTGTTGCTCATTCCCCTGTACATGCAATCTCATGTTATAATCTGAATAGTACCTTCGAAGTTCCAAGGAACGCATGGTTTGATCTATTTCAGTGACTACTGCTATCTTAGGTGGTAGTTTATTTGGGACTGTTGTGAAATAACTGGTCTATGGTAAACATAACTGTAGATTCAAAATGGAATGAATAGCTTTTTTTTCTAGCCTAAGCTTTGGTTTAGTCTTAAGGATGCGACACTTGATGTGTGAGTTAGGTGCGCGTCCCAGTTCAAATCCTACTATGGATAAAGCCCCTAGTATTTAAGTTGGGAGGAAAAATAGAGGAGGAGGCCAATACTCCCTAGAGTTATGAACCTGGCACCAACTAGAACCAGAAGCCCACAGGGGATTTCGCTGATGCCTTCCTTTCCTCTCCCTCCCCCAAATGGTTCTTATGCTAATAAAAAATTTCAATAATAAGAAGAAAGGGAAATCTTTTGTCATTAGCAACTGATTTTAAAGACCATGGATATTCTTCTTTCTGTTTTCAATAATTACAACAATAAAGATACATGTCTAATTTGAAAAATTAAGAGAATGTTATCACTCCCCTAGAGTTTAAATTTCATGTTCACATTAGATCAGTGCATTGACTCAACGTTATAGATGTACATCTAAACAATTGCATCAATAAAAATTATATTAGTATCTAAGCCTGATTGCTCTGTTTCACTGTTACATGATGCTGTTGTAGGGAACTCAATACTGCAATGTTGTGCAAAAGTTTGTCGATGTTTGCAAGCTGAACGAATGAAATGGCCCTATTCAACACTTTGCTATGACAATATTGTTGTAATCTTTAGTTCATTCGTCATCAGTATATGCCATCTTGTTTCCTGTAAGTTTATAGTGCGTTTGAATTGTGTATGTGGGAACTGGTGTTGTTTTAACAAGCAAGCCCTATACGAGTATGATCCTGTCTTAACTGAGGCTTATTTGGAGCCAAACATCATTGTGAAGAGTTGTTGTGTGTGCCATCAAGAGGGAGTACATTGATAAGAAGAGTTGTTGTGTGTGCCAAACAAATTTGCATAATCTCGTCTTCCTATTATTTTAGTGTTTGTTTTTTGTCATTTGTATTGTAGTTTTTAGTACTTATTCACCAATTTTTTTGCATAGAACTAAATCTGTCTCCACCACTGGCTATCTTTTTTCCTTTTCTTCTATTTCCATGTTATATATTCTATTTTTCGCTACTTAGTCATAATAAATGTCCATATTTACTTTCATGGATATTATTATGAAGAAAATGGAAAGTTATTGGCTATAATAGAGGTAAGCGTATGAAATGTGAAGATGAGTCTTAGAAATTTGATGTTATTGCTCCTTCACCATGTAAGTTATTTGGCTGTCAAAATGGTACCAGTTAGATCTTTTATACTTTATATTAAAGAAGACTCATATTATGTTAGACAGAAATGATAGATGTTTTACCTTTGTGTTTTCACACAGGTTTGCGGTTGTTCAAAGAAGCAAAGGACAAAGGTTCAAATGGGAAGGTATGTGCTATTTAGATATGGTATGTATGAGTTTCTTGATTTAGGTATATATTTTCTTGGTGTGACATTTGTTTTGTAACTCAGCAAAGGGATGGTTCTCCAGCAGTAATGGCAGTAGGTGTGATTGAAGGACATCTGAGGCGATTTTCTGCACACTCATCAGGGGCCAATTTATGTATGAAAATTGGGTCATCGGAACCTGTGGTCATCTGAATAAATTCGATATATTACTTGTATAATTACTAAATAATATATTAAATTAAAACTTGTGGAACTCATTCTCAAGATGATTGTTGGTTCACTGGTTTGACATCCAGATTTCAGCACCAAGGTCCCGAGTTCGATCCCTGCCAGCCCCAATTCACTTCAATTTATTTTTATCAAACTTAAAACACGTTTTTCATTTTTAAAAAAAAAACTGAATTCTGAAAGTTCTAAGTCAAAGACTTCAAAAGTTTCCTTCCCATCCCTTTTCAAGTTCCAAGTTCCAAGACCTCCAACAATATTTTTCTTCTCTCTTCAAATTTGTGTTCTATTTTTCACACAAAGAAGAAGCTTCAAATCTCCAACTTCAAGCCAAGAATGTAGAAAAATCATCATTGTCAAAGTTTAAGGTAAATTTCTTTTTAGTTTATGATTTCTCTTTTTAACAAATAAACTAACAAAATCAAAAAATAAAAATAAATATATATCTTTAATTTTAGGGTTTTCATATAAAAAAAAATATTGTCATTACTTATAATAGGAAATCATCAAGAGCTAAAGAATTGATTAACTTGTAAGGAATGTGTTTTATATTATATTATCAATTTTGAAGGGTGTGATTCCCTTTTTTTATAATGTGAAAGGGGTGTGATTCCCTTTTCTTTTTTTTAATGTGAAATGGGTGTGATTCCCTTATTTTTTTAAATGTGAAAGGGGTGTGATTCCTCTTCTTTATTATGATTTATAAATATGTGATTTCGAATGCAAAAGAGGTATAAGTCTTCTTTTTATTATGAATATGTGATTCTCTTATTGTTAAATGTGAAAGGAGTGTGATTCCTCTATTTTAGTTAGATTTGCAAGGATTGTGATTCTTCTTTTTTATTTGAACTTGCAAGGGTGTGATTCCCTTATTTTTTATTGTGAATGGTATGAGATTCTCTTATTTTATTTTAAATTTGATAGTTAAATTTGTGACTAAGTTGAATAGTTATTTGAATTTGTAGGAACATTTATCCTTGAATATCTAAATTGATAAATTTTTGATTAAGCAACAACGTTTTAGTAGCGGTCCATCTGTTAGTTCACATATAGCTCCAAAAGCTCAAAAAGAGACTATTACACCTTCTTCTTCAAATGTTGATTGTATTCTTGGGATTGGATATCTCAAACAAGATCCCGGAGAAAGAAAACCCATCTTTGAATATGATTCCAATATTCGAGCTGTTGTGAGGAGACATTATATTTTGATGGGGCCTTATCAACCAAAACTTCGTGTATATCCTAAAACAACATTTGGGACTAGGAATCGACAATTTAATCCTGAGTGGTTTAATGCTCCAAATTCTGCTTAGTTGGAATATAGCATAAATGATGATGTTGTATTTTGTTTGTGTTGTTATCTCTTCAAGAATGAATTTGAAAGTCGTGGCAATGCGGAAAAATTATTTAAACAAGATGGTTTTAAGAATTGGAATCATGGTCTGGAAAGAATTCGATTGAATGTTGGTGAGGTAAATAGTATTTATAACAAATGTTTGAATAGGATGCTTGATTTTGCGAATCAACATCAATCAATTCAATCTTCTCTTCACAAGTAAAGTGAAAAAACAAAAAGTGATTATCGAATTCGTTTAAATGCCTCAATCGATATGGTAAGGTTTCTCCTAAGAAACGAATTACCATTTCGTGGTCATGATGAGAGTGAAGATTCCGATTACAAAGGTCTTTTTCTTGAACTTTTGAAATTTCATGGGGTTAATCATCTGGATGTGGAAAAGGTGATATTACAACATGCTCCAAGAAATGATATGATGATTTGTCCAACAATTCAAAAAGAGATTGTGGATGCTTGTACTAAAGAAACCAAGGCTGGCAATTGGACAAGACCAGATCAACAAGACCGGTTTTATCGGAACCGGGACACGTTTTCGGATTTATTTACCGGAACCGGATCTTACCGGAATCGGTTTTACCGGAAATTCCCAAAGGTTCCGCCCGGTCCCTTAGTTACCGGATAGGAGCCGGTTTGGACCGGACCGGAACCGGTTCTTATCGGATCATTGTGTACTGGTATTTTTTTATTTTTTTATTAACTTTAATTATTAGATAATATTATATTATTAATTAATAATATTATATTATTAAAAAAACTTCAATTTAAAACTTAAACTTTAAAGTTTCAATTGAATTTAAGTTTAAACTTTAAAGTTTAAAATTGACTTTAAAGTTTAAAGTTTATATTGAAAATTTAAATTTAAATTTTAAAATTGACTTTAAAGTTTATATTGAATTTAAAGTTTAAATTTTAAAATTCAATTTTATATTAAAGTTTAAAGTTTAAACTAATATTAAAATAATTGACAATTAAATTTGTAAAATGCCTTGGATAGTTGGATTAAATATAAAAGACTATTTTAAAAGAAAATTAAGGCGAATAGCCGTATAGTTATTCAAATAAATAAATTGTACAATACAATTATTAGAAAGAGACAAAGAGTACATAATCTAGGTATTGAATATTAATTATTGTACTAAGTACTAACTACTAACAATTGAAACTTTTTGTAAAATCTTTTCGTAACTGTTGTATCATTTCAAAAGAAACATTTTTTGGAACTTGTATTTGTCGTTCTTCTTTCATTGCTTCCATGCCATCATCACTATTATCACCAAATATTTCATCTATTTCGTCTTCTCTTTGGCTATTTAATTGTGGTAGTCCGATATTTCTTCTTTCGGCATTGACCCAATCTCAAAACAACACCAATATTTCCAAACTATCATTTGCTAATGAATATCGATGATCTCCAATCATAAATCTCGCCGCACTAAAGGCTTGCTCCGAAGCGACCGATGATGCTTGA
>JAJOOS010081991.1:0-13322 GCA_029582725.1 Solanum chiquidenum
GATAATATAGTCTAATGAGTGATGCTTAGTCACATATACAACTGTCCCCAAAGGGTGCTGCCCCATTTTATTGTGTGCTGCCCTAAATGTATACATATACACCTATAATGTATATAATTGTTACGAACACTTTCAATTCAGATGTAATTTTAATTAGAAAAAATTACGTAAATACCCCCATACAATACCTTAAATTACGAGCACCATCTATTTTAAACAAGGTTGCATATATCACAAAATTTCAAGTTCCCAAAATAAGAGTAAAACATATTGTAGTAATTAAGAAATGATGTATCAACATGCAAGAGTTGATCTAGTATTTTAGGGGTGTTACACATATAGCGCACATGACTTCCCAAAACACCAAATTCAAGAGAGACTACTTACCTCAAGCTTGGATAGGAGTAGAAGGAAAAAGATGAGGATAGCGGGACTTCATATCGGCCTCGGCCTCCCATGTAGCACCCTCAACTAAATGATTCCTCCATAAAACCTTTACAGAAACTACTTCCTTATTTCTCAATCTTTTTACTTGCCGGTCTAAAATCTCTACCGGAACCTCTTCATAAGAAAGACTCTCATCAACTTCCAAACCCTCTAAAGGTATGATAGTTACCGGATCACCAATACACTTCTTGAGCATAGAAACATGAAACACTGGGTGAATCAGAGCCAACTCATTTGGCCAGTCTAACTCATAGGCAACTTTCCCAACACGTTTCAAGATTTGATATGGGCCTACATACCGGGGACTAAGTTTCTCTTTCTTACCAAACCTCATCACACCCTTCATAGGTGAGATTTTTAAATAGACCTAATCATTAACTTCAAACTCTAGATCCCTCCTTTTAACATCAGTGTAAGACTTTTGCCAATTTTGGGCCGTACTTAACCTCTCTCTAATGAGTCAGACCTTCTCAATGGCCTCATAAACTAGTTCGGGACCGATTAGAGAAATTTCACCCACTTCAAACCACCTAACCAAAGATCTACACCTCCTACCATACAATGCTTCGAAGGGAGCCATGACAATACTTGAGTGGTAACTATTGTTGTAGGCAAACTCTATCAACGATAGATGGTCATCCCAATTACCTTTAAAATCTATAACGCACGCCCTCAACATATCCTTTAGGGTTTGGATGGTGCACTCCGCTTGACCATCCGTTTGAGGGTGAAAGGCCGTACTAAGCTTGACCTAATACCAAGCCCTTTTTGGAATGCCTTCCAAAAGTGTGAAGTAAATTGAGTACCCCAATCTGAAATAATGGATAAGGGAACCCTATGAAACTTCACTATCTCATTGATATACAATTTGGCATAGTCTTACGCCGAAAAGGAAACCTTGATGGGAATAAAGTGGGCTGATTTTGTCATTCTATCCACAATGACCCAAATAGAATCACGTTGCCTTCGAGTACGAGGCAAACCCACAATAATGTCCATGTTAACATCCTCCCACTTCCAAGTGGGAATATCTAAGTTTTGGGACAAGCCTCCCGGCCTTTGACGCTCGGCCTTAGCTTGTTGACAATTATGACACTTGGCTACAAAACCGCTATATCCTTCTTCATACCATTCCACCAATAGACTTCCCGTAGATAACGGTACATCTTGGTGTCTCCCGGATGAATAGAATACCGTGAACCATGAGCTTCTTCTAGAATTTGCTCTCTCAAGCCATCAACATCCGGAACACATAACCGACCTTGGTAGCTAAGCACCCCATCTCCTCCTTGGGAGAAAGCCTCAACGGATTTGTTGAGTACCGATTCCTTCAACTCCATTAATACCAGATAAAGGTCTTGCTTGGACGTAACATCCATCACAAAGGATGATTCGTAACCATTGTGGACCATGACACCACCCTTGCTGGAATCCACTAGTTGGACACCTAACCGGGCCAACCTTTGTACATCACAAACTAACTCCTTCTTCTCATCCTATTCATGGGCCACACTACCCATGGACAATCGACTTAGGGCATCCACAACTACATTAGCCTTACCGGGGTGGTAAAAGACACTAATGTCATAATCCTTTTAAAGTTATAACCACCTTCTTTGTCAGAGATTCAAGTCTTTTTGAGTAAACACATATTGAAGACTCTTGTGATCGGTGAACACATCAACATGCACCACATATAGATAGTGCCTCCATATTTTCAAGGCAAACACCACTGCCGCTATTTTTAGATCATGGGTTGGATAATTCTTTTCATGGACCTTGAGTTGCCTTGAAGCATTGACAATCACTTTACCATGTTGCATGAGTACACATCCCAAACCCACTCTAGAGGTGTCACAATAAACAACAAAACCATCGGTACCCTCCGGTAAGGTCAACACCGGAGCGGAAGTAAGTCTATCTTTCAACTCTTGGAAGCTTTTTTCACAAGCCTCCGACCACACAAACTTAGATTTCTTTTGAGTCAAAACCGTCAACAGAGAAGCAATGGAGGAAAAACCCTCAACAAACCTCCTATAGTAACCGGCCAAACCCAAAAAACTTCTAATGTCAGTAGGAGTTAGTGGTCTAGGCAAACCCTTGACAACATCCATCTTCTTAGGATATACCTCAATACTCTTACTCGAGACAATATGACCAAGGAAGGCTACATACCTTAGCCAAAACTCACACTTACTAAACTTCACATATAATTGGTGGTCTTTATGGACTTGCAATACAATCCTCAAATGGTTCATGTGTCCATTTTCACTCCTCTAATAGATAAAAATATCATCGATGAATACGATTACAAACATGTCAAGGTAGTGTCTAAACACCCTATTCATTAGATCCATGAACGCCACCGGGGCATTTGTTAGTCCGAAGGACATTACTAGGAATTTATAGTGACCATATCTTGTTCGGAAGGCCATTTTGGAAATGTCAACCCCTCTCACCCTTAATTGATGGTAACCCAAACGAAGATCTATTTTGGAGAAATAGTTAGCCCCTTGAAGTTGATCAAACAAATCGTCAATCCTAGGAAGGGGATACTTATTCTTTATGACCTTGTTCAATTGACGATAATCAATACACATTCTAAGAGACGCATCCTTATTTCTAACAAACAATACCGGAGCACCCCAAGGAAATATACTTGTTGAATAAAACCCTTGTCTAGCAAATTCTTGAGTTGCTCCTTCAACTTCTTCAACTCGGCTGAAACCATTCTATAAGGAGGAATGGAGATAGGTTGCGTATCTGGCAAGAGATCAATGCCAAAATCTATTTCCCGTTCGGGAGGAATGCCGGGAAAGTCATCAGGAAAGACTTCCGAAAAATCACTCACCACAGAGACCGACTCTAAGGAAGGGGTTTCATACTCGACATCCATAACCCTAACATTATGGTAAATACACCCCTTGGAGATCATTTTCCTAGATTTTAGACAAGAAACAAATTGACCTCTAGGGATAGAATTTCCCCCCTTCCACTCTAAAATGAACTCATTTGGAATTTGAAATTTTACTACCCGAGTCCTACAATCAATAGAGGCATAACATGCATGCAACCAATCCATACCCAAAATCACATCAAAATCTAACATGTCTAACTCCACTAAATCCACCAAGGTAAATTTATGAGACAAAGAAATAGGACAACTCCTATAGACTCTTTTTGCCACTACCGAGTCACGAACTGGGGTAGACACCGAAAAAGGTTCTTCTAACACATCGGGGAGTATTTCAAACTTCATAGCCACAAAAGGTGTAACAAATGACAAAGTGGCACCGGGGTTTAACAATGCATATACATCAATGGAAAAGACTTGTAACATACCGTTCACAACATCCGGGGAGCTCTCTTGGTCACCTTGGGATTGAAGAGCATAGAAGCAGTTTTTCTTAGGAGCATCGAAATTTGAGCCACCAGGAGGGACTTGCTTGCCCTCTCTCACATGAGCCCTTAACATGGGACAATATCTCATCATATGACCGCTCTTCCCAAAACTATAGCAACCATCTGTGCCAACTAGGCCTCACTATAGAAGATCCACCACTATTTCCTCCTTGAGGCTTAGGGTTATACACCCTATTTTTGTTGCCCCTTGGAGCACTAGAGGAGCCTTGGTTGGAGAACCTTTTCTTGAACCTTGATCTACCTTGACCCTCAAATTTACCCTTGGAAGAATTCCCATCATCGAACCTTGCCCTCTTTACTTCCCTATTCCCGTGCTTTAGATTTTGGTCCTCAATTTGTTCGGCATGAACCATAAGACGTGAAATATGCAAACTTGGGATGAGCATTGCCGAACGACATTCATTGACTACCAAGTCAGATACCCCCAAGACAAATTTTTTCATCTTGGCCCTAGAGTTCGCCACCAAGGTTGGAGCATACTTAGACAATTGGGTGAACTTAAGGCCATACTCCTTCATACTCATACCTCCTTGGCGAAGGTTGATGAATTCTTGCATCTTTTGTTCCCTCAACTCTAGGGGGAAGAACTTATAAAAAATGACCGACTTGAACAATTCCTAATCTACCGGACCCGCTCCTACGGGTCTCTCACCCTTCCATTGCTCATACAATACTTGAGCCACATCCTTGAATTGGTAGGAGGCTAATTCCACCTTCTCTTGTGGAGACACTCCCATAACATCAAGCACCTTATAGATCTGATCAATAAACCCTTGTGGGTTTTCCTACACTTTGGAACCAAAGAACATATGAGGGTTCATTCTTGTGAAATCCCTTATCCTTGAAGCGGTTGTACTCACATTGGGGATCACATGAGTCCTCGCATCCCTATTGACTTGGGCCATCACGGCTTGGGTCAATACTTGGAGAGCCGACCTTATTTCCACATTTGTCATAGCCCCCACATCAATAGGAGCTTGAGGGACTTGAGCATCGGAGGACCTTGGGGAGGAACTCCCTCATTCACGTTCTCCTCTTTCATCCTTCTTGCGTTCGCCCTTTTTGTATTCATATCCTATAGACACAGGAGAAGGGTTAGGAAAAGGACTTCATAGAGTTAAAACTCTAACGCACAACTAAAGAGTAATGAAAGAAGTGAGATTTCCTATACATCTTATAGCCTCTCATTTATAAATGTGGTGCTCTTAACACTGATGAACAAGACTCTACTAGACGTGGTTTTTGAGACATCATCCTAGAATCATTCTAAACCTTGTGCTCTAATTAACAAGTTTGTCACGACCCAGAGGTACCCCCTGGATGTAACACGACACATGGAACCCCGAAAGGCTCCAAGTAGGCCTCTTAGCATATCATCATCACATAAGTAAAGAATAATAGAGAATATAAACACATTTTTTAAGTCTTTAAGAATATTTTCATCAAAGTAAAGTGAAAGTCTAGACATAGTCTCATTTAACCATCTACTACAATCGAGGTCTCAAAATAGGGTCACAACCGTTACAATAGAAATCAGAAATAAAATACAAAGAAATGAAGGAAACAACGAAATGTCATTTGTCCTCGAATCCATGAGGACATACCACAAGTTTTTGAGAATAGTCAAATTCCAAGCTTGAACAATAGTGAATGATCACCTCAAACGCCGGAACCTACACTTTGTGGAAAAAGGTAGAAAATATGGGTTAGCACAAATATGTACTAAGTATGGAAGCCATGTATAAAAATCGTTAAAACATGCAAAAAGGGACAATTTAATTGAAACCATGCTCTTTGTCAACTTTAAGAATCATCATGCACAATAGTGTAAATACATAAGCCAACTATACCATAAGCAACCCTAAGCCATACTTGTGCAATGCATAGACAAGATCCCATAATCCTATCTAATACTAAGTATCAATTTTAGGCCACACATTCATGCATATCATATCTTGAACTCAACCATAGTCAATACTCATAGACAAGGGAAACATTCATGTTCATAGCTTGTAGCAAGTAAAGTCACCCTTAGCAACCATTCAAATCATACATGGATAACTTCATAGCATAAGGAAATACCACACCATAACCCCTTTCCAAATTCTACTTGTGCAATGCATAAGTGAAGTCCCGTACCCCCACTCACACTAAGTAGAACTCCCTGAGAAGTTATATTTATAGTTCAAGTTCATGTTCTCGTCATATTCATATTCTTGTCATGTAGGTAAATATAGCCTCAAACCGACTTGGTATCAAGATAGCTCATAGATTCATTAGGTGAGAATGGCCTTTAACCTTAGAATTGTTAATATGTGAGTAAGCATTTCACATCATGTTCATAGTGTTTCATGAGAATAGCCTTTCAATCAACACAACAACATTATCATAATCATAGACATTTCATGCATAGTCATGTGTAAGGGTATGGGGAGAATGATCGTGCAAAAACACCACAATTACACAATAGTCATAGGATCTTCACTTTCTAAGTGAATCATAAGCTTATACATAATTCTCATCTACATGTACAAACCCTCATAAATTTCCCTACAAGGGTCATGGATCATGATCCATCAATATCTCTAGATTACTTCATTGAATGTAAACAATCCATCACATTCAAAATGCCAACACAATCTACTAACAAAGACCTATATTCATCTTTCAATATCCAATTTAGGGAAAACCTAGAAATTCATGGATTCTTAGACAATTCCTTAGGAAAACATTAGTAATTTATAAAATTGATCATAATATAAGACAATTACCACATTGAAATCGTTTTGAAAGTGAATCCATGCCATAGATTGAAAACCCTAGGTTTTGGAGAATTTCAACTTTGAGAAATAGAGTTTTGAAGAGCTTTATGGAAGGAAACTATCCATAAATCAAGAATACCATACCTTGTTCTAGAATCTCCAAGAAATTTGATGAGGAAGCCCTGACTTTGCCAAACCCTAGCTTCAAGTCTACTCTTCTTCTTCTTCTTCTTTGGGTTTTAGAGAGAGAAATATTGTGAGGGAGATGAAGTTTCGATTTGATTTGGGTGTTTGTGAAAAATGTCTTAGTCGAGGGAATTTTTACTTAAAAACAACTTATATAGTACCCCTAAAAATACCCAAAATGACCTCACTTCAATTGGACTTGAAAAGGAAAAGACTTACTTGACCCTCATTTAATTACCCCATCCAGGCATCATGAGCCTCCTTCACGAGTCGTGGTGAGGACCATGATCCGTGGTCCCCCTCGTGAAGGTTGGGGTTGTAGCCTCTTAATTAGTGCATGAGTCTCACAAGCCCAAGGCATTCCCACGAGGGGCTCCACGAGCCGTGGTCCCTCTCGTGGTCCTTGAGGTAGTAGCCTTGCCATTTGGGGCCCCTAGCTCAAATGCCCAAGGCATCTTCGCGAGGGGATCCACGAGCCGTGGTCCTTCTCATAAAGTTGAGGCAGTAGCTAGGTCAATTGGTGGCCACCCTACCATGGCCAAGGCAACTCCACGAGCCACCTTCATGAGCCGTGGTGTGGACCATGATCCGTGGTGCCACTCGTGAAGGTGGGGAAGTGTGCTCCAAGCTAGGGGCAGCCTTGGCCTTTGGCTTTGGCTTTCCCCTTTTCCTTGGCACTTGCCCCTTGGCCTTGACTCTTATAACCCTTATTTAAACTCTAAATGGTCTTCTAATCTGCGGGGAGTCATTTTATGATTTTTACCCTTACTTTTAGGCTCTAGTTTAACCTACTATTTTCCGGAGTGTTACAAAATACTACGACCTTTTAGTCATGAGTTCGAGAAAGAACATCTAAATTTACATCACAATAGGATGCATTGTAGATAAAAGTATGCGGTCAGTAAAAAAATGTACTAAGCAGGGGTAGAGGAAACATACTATTAGGGGGTTCATCCAAACCCCCTTCGATGGAAAATGTTATTATTTATACATGGTTGAAGTTAATTTTATATGTATATATAGTAGATGTCAAACCCCTTTCGGTTAGTTCGTGTGTTTACTTTTTCAGATTTTGAACCCCCTTATTAAAAATTCTAGCTCTGCCACTGGTACTGAGTATGTAAGGTGACATTAAACATAAACATATCGATAACAACATGCTATAAAAGTTGTTGATTCTTCAATAATCATAAACATAATTAAATAAGTGAAGACATCTTCAAATCAATATAGAAAGATCATTTGAGAATCTTCTTTCAAATATGTTAAGGTAAATCTATTTATTTAGCTCTGAATTGATACTATATCTAAACAGTTATATCGGAGAGACCATGATGATAATTAAGTGTATAGAAATAATAGTAGTACTTTAACTCGAGTTTCTTACAATTGACATACACCATGTGAGCTCATGTTGTCCAACTTTTAATCTCAGTTGGAAAGGATGCTTTACACTTTTACAGGGTATAGAACGTATATATCTTATGTGGATCCACTATTGAGTCTCTTGTACTAAAGCAGCTGACTGACTAGTGACGTGCTCAAATCCTATGATGGCACATAATAATGGAATTTGAATTTTCTAAACTGACTTTCTCTTTGTTCTAAATGATTCTCCAGAAATAATCTATGTATATACATGTATCATCTCAGAATTTGGAAAAGAGAGAAAAGAAGTTTTTGGTTTGCACGTTGTGTCTACGGGTCCCACCTACGAACTGTAGAAGCTTCTACGAGTAGTAGATGAAAATTATAGAAAGAGGGAAAATGAATTTCAAAAAATCAAGTCCCAGTTCGTATCCCTTTTTACGGTTCACCAGGATGACCCGTCAATCGTTATAAGAGTAATAGATAGGTCTCGTAGGTGAGTCCAGACTTAGTAAAAGTTTAAGGGTTAAGTTGGTTTCTACGGTTGGGGTCTACAGACTGTAAAAGGTTTCATGGGCCGTAGACCAGTCTCATCAAAGTTGGTCAAATTTTAAAAAGTTTTTGTACTTTTCTATGATTACCAGTAAGGTCCGTAGAATGTCCTACGGACCATAGGTCCAAACCGTAGAAGGGTCCAACAGTTAGTTTTAAAGGGCTTTTAAGTCTTTTTCCTAAGTGATTAATGCCTAAACTAGGTCATTTTGGTTCTAATCCTAAGCCCTATATAAGTCTCTTAGGTCCTAAAACTACCTATTCTAAATTATTATCCTAGATTCCTAAATTTCCACAAAAATCACCCCCCCCCCCCAAAATCCTCTCAAGAGCTAAGGAAGGAGAAATCTAGAGTTTGGCTTTATGAACTCCAATTCAACATAGATTGTGGGCATTGATTTCTAAGGTATATCAATATTCACCTATAGAGTCATTTCCTTCATAGGCTTCCTAAAATCCTTAATCTTACAACTGAGATTCCTAACCAAAGTTAGAGTTTTATTCAATCTTCATGGGTTCTTTTCAATATGATTCAATTGATTATTTTCCATATTTTTATGCATGAATTGAAGTAATGATATGTTTTTAAGTTGAATGCTCATGAACCCATGTATGATCCTGTCACGACCCAGGTACCACCTAGATGTAACTAGTATGAGACCTCAAGAGGCCTCATACAAGCCACTTAGCATATCATAACATAAAGTAGTAGAAAATGGTGCGGAATTTTAAAACATTTCAATACAATCAAAGTCTTTCATAAAACAAGCGAAAGTCTAATATCATTGTCTCAAACCATCTAACATAAGAATAAATCTTCGGATATGGGTGGTCCAATCCTCGAATGCTATTAGGACTCACTAAATCTTCACTCTTGATCAACTATGGACCTAACCACGAGTGTGAGAATCAATGTTGCCAAACATAACATTTTGATAAGAAATGTAGGCTATTGCGTTAGTACAATCATGTACTAAATATGATAACTTAAAAAAGCAACATAAACATAAGTGTTAGTCAACATAAGACAAAAAGCATAATCAATACATATAAAGCATCATAATGAAAGAAGAATACTTCCTTAAGTAACCTCACTTATGCTTAGCCAAGACTTAGGTCATTCGCCTCTAGTCAAGCTTACATCATGGAAGGCATATCAAGCAAAACTCCAAGCTAATCATCTTCATAACATAATCACATTATTCATACTTACTTTTAACGACATGGGGATTTGCCTCCTTGCCTAACTTATAAATGTTAATGGGTATTCGCCTCTTGCCTTACTTACCTTAAGATCATGGGTACTCGCCTCCACAATCAGATCATATCACACGGGTACTCACCTCCACATCATTTCATAACGATCATGGGTACTTGCCTCCATGTCCATTCATCATAATAGCAACATGGGAATGACCTCTTGATCAATTTTAAGGATTATGGGAAATCAACTCATATCCTTATCATTGGAGGTCAAGGGTAGTCACCTCTAGCCTCATCATTTACATAGTCTTTTAGTCTAGATTCATTTTAGGTGGCAATCCTTTCAACCTAGAATCATTCATGTGAGTATACCTTTCACATTCATTCAATCATGCTTAGCAATTCATTGTAGGAAGTATCCCTTTCATACTACAACATCAACAATCAACATCTCATAATCTAGGCTTTACTCTCAAAGTACTAAATCTCATGATCATCAGTGTCACGACCCGAGAGCACCCCCTAGTCGTAACACGGCGTACTTGACCCCGAAGGGGTCTTATACAAGCCTCATAACATTCATTCATCGCATAGGTAATCAAAATAGTACGGAATTAAAAACTTTTTATTTAAAAACCATACAATCTAAAGACATTCAATAAGCAACGGAATACTAAAGTCTCACATTGCCATCTTAGACAAAAATTAAACAAGATAGGGTCACGACCCTTTTCAATCGAAGAAAAACTACTAAATGTCTATTACATGAAGAAATGAAACATAAGAGTTCTTGTCCTCGAATCCATGAGGACATACCAAGTCTTGGAGGAAACTCTATCCAAACACTTCAAATCCTAGCTAGAATCAGTCACTTCCCGAAACCTACACTTGTAGTAAAAAAAGTAAGAGAAATGTACTAACTATGATGACCATGCAAAAACATGCTTTAAAAGGGACAT
Source organism: Solanum chiquidenum (assembly GCA_029582725.1). Classification (NCBI taxonomy): domain Eukaryota; kingdom Viridiplantae; phylum Streptophyta; class Magnoliopsida; order Solanales; family Solanaceae; genus Solanum; species Solanum chiquidenum. The sequence continues at coordinate 10,901 of JAJOOS010081991.1, forward strand.
TTTTGTTGGAAACCATGCATTATGACACTTTTTAGAAATACCATGAACTATGCGTAGGAGACATCAAGTGCAACTATAATCATCATACAAGTCATAACATCACATTTGAACAATATCAACATGTAACTCTTTCCCTTCACATTTAGCCTTCACCTCAAGTAACCCTCATGCTATACCTTGTGCAATGTATGGATAGCGTCCCATACCACCATCCACAGCAAGGTACCACACTAAGGTCACCAAATGTGAACTTACCATTCAACCTTTCCATTTTGAATAATACACATACACAAGAGACCTAAACCATTAACAAGTTATTTCATCACATAAGGACCATCACCTAAGACGACCCCTAGTCGTAACACGGCGTACTCGACCTCGAAGAGGTCTAATACAAGCCTCTTAGTTCATTCATTGCATAGACACTAGAAAATAGTGCGGAATTAAAAACTTTATTCAAAAACCAACTATTAAAAATTCTCATTTAAACATATTTCAAAGACAAGGCGGAAACTAAGTCTGATATGGCCATCCTTAGACAATCATAACACGATAGGGTAACCACCCTTTATACAATCGAAAATGCTAAAATCTATTACAAGAGTCTCAATACAAAACTAGAAACATAGAATCCTTGTCCTCGAACATATGAGGACATACCACGATAGATCTTTAGAGAACTCTAATCCCAAGCTTCACTAGAAAATGCTATCACCTGCCGAAACCTACAATTTGTAGAAAATAAAGAATGGGGTTAGCATAATTAAGAACTAAGTATGATGACCATGCAAAACATGTTAAAAAGGACATTTGAGTTCGAATCATGCTTGTATGCCATTTTTGATAAAAGTCTTCATAACATGATATTAAAGGCATAATAATCATCACATCCAACGTATAGTCTCATGCATCACATTTAGGCAAGAACCACATATAACCCATAAGTGCATACATCAATAAGCCATTTCAACCTATTAGGACCTCTATCTAAAGTTACCCTAAGACACACATAAGTAAGAGATGAAGTGGCCGCCCATACAACCTCTTCATACCACACCTAGGTATTCCTCAATGCTACAATAGACAAGAACCTTTTCATTTCAACAAAATATGCTAAGCATTCATTTCATCAATATTTGCTATTCATACATCATTTCATTTAGACAATAAGTCGACATCTTCATTAAGCCATTTAAGACACATTCATTCCTTTAGAGGACTTTCACTCATTAGCCATTAAGGCTTAGGGAACTCACTTTAGTATCTTCACAGCCTATTCATGCCATGTGTATATAGCATCCCATACTACTACCTACACGTTGTAGAGCCTATCCAATAACTAGAGTGCACATTACACATGATGGGAATAGGCATTACCCGACATAGATCATGAGAACTAGACATGGAATCCAGTGTTCTACCCCCACACTCAAAAGAGGCGTTCTACTTGCCTAAAGTAGAACTAGATGATATTATAGCATTGGTGTAGACCACTAGATAATATATCTCCTACGTGGGCACATAGTTCTGGGGTAGGAAGATGTTCATTGGAACTCTAGCCTATCGTTGGGAGAGTTTCCATCTAACCCTATCCATACGGTGCTTAGCCTCTATTCCCATAGATTGTTTCATTCACATACATTGTACTTGAGAGGGCTACCAATATTAGGTCTACCGACCTAAAGCGCATTACACAAGAAAGGGTTTCCTTCACTATGTAACGACCCGAGAGCACCCCCTAGTCGTTACTGGCATATTCGACGTCTCAGAGGTCTTATACAAGCCCTTAACTTTCGTCATAGCATTATCATAGAAAAATAACAGAAAATTTAAAACTTTTCATAATATAACACATGACTTAGAAAGTAACCTCATTTAAACCTTTAATAAAAAATCGGAATACTACGTCTCAAAGTAGCCATCTTAAAACACGACTACTACACAAAAGGGACACGACCTTTACAATATAAAAGAAACTACTATCTATTACAATGAACTTATGGAAACTCTTTAACATAAAGGTCCTTGAATCTTTAAGGACACACCCGAACTTGGGAATAGTAAGCCAAACTCATCACTTCTAGGAAAGTCCTTTAGCCACCACCACCTACACTTGGTGTAAAAATATGAAGAAGAATGGTGTTAGTACAAGAATGTACTAACTATGATAACCATGCAAAAACATGCTTTTAAAAGGACATTTAGTTGAAAACCATGCATCATGCCTTTTTAGAGAAACTTCATGAACCTTTAACACATTAGGCACAATACAAACCACATACATCATCATACACATGGAAACCATTCATAATAGCACATAAGGCCACTTATAACATTTTAGGCACATTCAATGCATACAATACATTATCTTCCTCTTTATCTTAACTCCTTTCCTCAAGCAACCCTTAGGGAATACTTGGTG
>JAJOOS010081994.1:0-16525 GCA_029582725.1 Solanum chiquidenum
TCTTTTCATTTACTTATGATTTAGCTTCCGCATCAGTTTATTATCTTTAGTATGCTCATGATCATGCCAGCAGGGTTAGCTTGGGATCACTTGTGGTCCTAGGTCCCGTGTCCGCGTCTCGGTGGTAGTCTCGGGGCGTGACATTTAGAGGGTTTAGAGATGAAAAACGAAGGAGAAAAATCGGGGATTTTCTGGGCAGGGGATTAGGGAGTCGCGCCTCACAGACCGCCCCACTTCATAGTCTGAAGTTTGAGCTCTGGGACGACGCGCCAGCCAGATCGCCACAACTAAAGCTCTGAAGTTTGTGTTCTGGCTCCCCGCGCCTCTCAGAGCGCTAGGGACGCCAGTTCTTCCCATTTCTTACCCAACTTTCCGTACTAGTTCCTTAGCAATGTACCTATGTTTTCTAGTTGATTCCAACACTCTTAGGTACATCTAAACATCTTGAAATCATCCATAAACATAAGATCATGAAACTTGAATCCATAATTCAATTCAAGGCAAGTTAAGAAGCAAGTCAAGAGAAGTTTATAAAGTTTTCAAAAGTCTTTCACAAACGTTTTAACTTTGTTTTAAGACTTAAGTTTTAAGTTAAGCAAAGAATAAAGAGTTGAGTTCATTTCTTCAAAGAGTATACGGGATCGAAATATTTCCAAGAGTTTAAAATGTTTTCACATTTGAACAAGAAAGGGAAACACCAATTTCCAAGAGAGCTTTTAAGCTAAAGTTTTGAGTAATTATCTCAAACCAAAGAAAGAAGTTTTGTTTTAAAACACATGAGCTAAGTATATTTTGGGAGTAGTATTGAGCACCGATATGGGGATGCGAGTTCATATTAACTCAAATCTCCATAAACCATGTAGCCATCATGGGTAGTAAAGGATCATACTTTTTAGATGATTCCTCAAGTACTTTTAAGCATAGACTAGTGGATCCACTTAGTTAAGGAGTTTTATATGATGGCAAAGTATTGGACAGTTTAGGCAGTGTAGGCAAGACGATGTATCACCACTTAAGCTCATAGTGGTGGTTATCGGTTAGAGAATCTCCCACATAAACTATATTACTTTACTATATGAGTAAAGTTATGTTTGTTATTGCAGTTCCTTTAATGAACTAAGTTGTTTTCCACTCTTTCCAAGTTTTCCATTTATTGCTTATGGTTTATTTCTTTATATTGAGTTAATTCATTCATGAGTTGAGTAAAGTCAAGGTAAGTGTTTCTTTCTGATTCTTTTCAAACTTACGTTATGTTTAGCATTCCACTCGCATACTCGTACATTCAATGTACTGATGCCAGGTGGTTTGCATCTTATTGTGATGCAGACACAGGTAACCAGGATCATCACCTCAGAGTCAGTTGGTGAGCCTCCTTGCATTCCGGAGGACTCCTTTTATTTTGCTTTCAGTATTTCATTGTTAGGATGATCGTGGGTCTTGTCCCGACATCCCTCTTTGTTTTAGAGGCTTCATAAACAGATAGTTATAGTTCTTTAGTCTTATTCATTTCAGTTGTATACGTTTAAGACTTGAGTTGTCATTTTTGCTAAGACATTATTTCTTAAGTTATGCATCAGTTATATTTCTTATGTTTAAGTCTTCCGCTGAGTAAGTAAGCCAGACAAAGGGTTCGCTTGGGGCCAGCAATGGTTCTTGAGTGTCAGCCACGTCGGGGTGTAGGCTTGGGGCGTAACAATAATTATTTTTAATTTAATAAATTATGCATATTTAATAAAAAAAAAAAGAGATTATAATTTTAATAGATTTAATTTGAGCAAAAATTGGCAATCAAAGTCTTTTTCATTCTGCCAATCCGTGTGTGCCACGTAGGAAGCACATGGATTGTGCTTTTTCAGCTTAATCTTGACCATCCAATTTAATCTAAGGGGCTCTAATTAATCCACCCTTTTAATATTATATATATATATATATATATATATATATATATTATTATTATTATTATTATTTTAGTAACCGTTCGATCGTTTGATCGGACGGCCGAGATCAAACCAACGATTTTTCCTAAACCCAAAATAGACTCCTACACCACCCTACACTATGTTTCCCCAGATATCGCGTTCTTCTTCCCCATCACGCTGCCCACGCTTCTTCCTCAGACTCCCTACACTAGCTACACCTTCTCCACAGACGCATATCGCCTCCCCAAGCTCCTCTCTCATCGCCGCCCATGGCCTCCCCCACGTGCTCCCCCATCCCCTCCATCAAAGAAACAGCTCTGGGCCGCCAGAAAAATGCTCCATCAATCACTCATCCTCTCAAATCGACCTGAAAAGGTTGATTCTTGAGAGATTTGGTCGTCCCTTCATCATTTCACTTCTATTTAATCTGAGGTTTGCATTTCTGAGAATTCAAATTTTGAATTCTTGGAGACGAATTTGGGCTATAAAAGGAGGACTTCGGTTCTCATCGAAATGATCCATCAATCAACGAAGGAAAATTGAAGAATCGATTGAAAAAATCCAGTAACGAGCAAGAAAATCCAGCAACGATCTAGAGGCGAACAAAAAGATCCATAAACGAGCAAACATAAGCTTTTAGAGTTCAAAAGTTCTGTTTTGAAATCGAGTTTCGAGGAAGTTCGGAGTCGAAATCTCTTGAAGTCAAAGCTTTAGTTTGCTGCTCCAAGGAAGGTAATTTCATCTCCTCTTACATTCTTTTTTTCGATGCGGTTCTTATGTGTTCAAAACTTGGTATAGGGTCTGTTATTACGAGTGTCTGGTTTCCTGTTTTAGTCCTTGCTTTAATTTCATTTTCTTAGAAGACTCTGGGCAATAGGCATGAGTCAAACATCAGTGGAGTTGTTTGAATGTTATATGTTGGTCATTATATTCATTAACTTGATTTTGTATCCATATAACTAGCTGAATATCTGCTTCGCTTTGCTTGAAATGGTTTGATGTTCACTTGGTCTCCACTTTGAGTGTGCTAACTATGTAGTTTTGTTTCATCACTGCTTGTTTAAATCCTGTCTATCTGTTATTTTGAACTCTCTTGTTAGCCTAATCTCTTACAATTTATTTATGTCCTCGCATAACTCGAATGATGGCCACGTTTCTCTTGTATTTCATCTATTAATGTCGTGTTTGTAACTCACTATAACCTCGTTTCAACTTGGCTCATAGGCTTACTGTTACATCACCTCTAACTATTTCCTTTATTTGTTGAAACTGTTTTTGGATTTCAAAATGGGGCTGCATATCGGATTGTTACCTTTTCTTTCCAAGTGTAGCTTAGTTTGATTTAAATGTTACTCATTAGTAAAAATCTGGAAGATTTATTCAATATTGTAGTTGTCGCTTCGTTTAAATATCCTTTCCTTCCTTAAATTGTTGAAATTTGTTAGGTTTAGTTTTCCGGTCGTTTGTTTGTACCCAACTCCCTGGAAATTGTATCTTTGAAGGGAAGTTTGGCTCTTTAATTGGTTGTTTCTTTAAGTTCATGATCATTTAAGTCTTCCTCTTTGTATCTGTCAAGTTAGTTTCTATGTTTACTCGTCGGGTTGCAAGTATGAAGTTTCCTTAGAGTTGAATTCATTAGTTTTCTTTAGGAATCTACTCTCCATAAACTGAGTATTGGTGGGAATTAAACTGCTTGATTCTCTTCAAAGTTATTTGATTACAATAGGTTGACTATTTTATGTGCTAAAACATAAAGATTGGCTTCGTTCCAAGAAGTTGTCGACATAGTTTAAGAATATGGATTTTCTCCTTAAATCCTTTAAACAAGGTTGATTTTATTTTATTTTATTTTACTTAGAAAAGGTGCTACGGGTAAAGGGAAAATCTGATCTGAATACCTTTCCTTGATATAATGTTCGCAACTTGAGTCGGATGTTTGTACGTCTCGGTCTCTTTTGAATGTGTTATAGCTTGAAGGTCGTATCTTTAGAGTAATCCTTTGTTTAAGCTCAAATTTCAAGAAACCATTGATGGAAATGTTGAACATTATATTATTAAATTTTCAATCATTTTTCAATTTCAAACTTTATAAGTTCTTCAAATAGAGTCATGATTAAGAGTATATATGCATGCACTTTCGCTTGAATTATGTACCATCTCTCCATGATAAATCTGCCTATGCTATTGTGAGATAATTTTGCCAAGAAACCTTAGAAATATTATGTAGGCCTTCATGTTTCAGCTTAGTCATAACTTATATCTCATCTTATAATCGGATTGAGTTTATTTTAATTAAGTTCTACTTATTTACTATTTGAGAGGATCAAATCTTTTTTTTACCTTCCATTCCTTACATGACAAACAAATATTTCTTAAGTAGGAAAAGAAACGAACCTTTTTATACCAATACATGTTGACTGCTCTCTTGAATGACTTAAGATAGAAATACATACTTCATTAAAGAATAATATTACATCTTTGCTTGCTGCTCTTTTACAACACATTGTTTAGTTCTTTTATATTTTCTAAAATATAACTTGTATTCATAAGTATCACTTCAAGTTCACATACTTTGTTTGATTGATCCTTTGCCTCAATATTAAGTCTTTCTAATTCTTTTCTCTTCTTATGTTTCATGTACCACCGGAGGGCTGAGTTTCTACTTTGGAACTCGTTTTGGCCTAAAATATTAGGTCAACAGCAATTAGGATCATCACAACACTTGGAGTCTCGTAAATTAGGAGTCCAATATTTCTTAGCCTTTCTTTCGTGGTCTTAATTATACTAGATTCACCGCACGTGTGTTGCACGTGGTTGCCTAGTCTCGTGATGTGTTCAATTGTGAAGCATTAAAGCATGAATACTAGCTTTGTTCAATAAATGGAATATGTCTTTAATGCATTTCTCGGTATGGATATTTCTTAGTTACTAAATATTAGTTCATACCTACAATTGTGAAGCATTAAAGCATGCACACTCTCTTTGTTCAATATATGGCATATGTCTTAAGAGATTTGTTTGTATGGATGTTTGTTAGTTACCAAATATTTGTTTATAAATAATACTCCATTTAGTCCGAAAATTGTCTTGAATTAATTAGATGCATTTAATGGTGTGGAAGTTCAAAACAATAAGCAGATATGTAATACTGCTCGAAGCTACATTTGGTTGTGTTTATGAAATTGTTCCAAAATAGAGGATATCTTCCAAGAGTTTGAAGTCATTGTATCCTAATTATCAATATCAAATTTTTCACAATAGTTGTATTTCCTTCAGAAGTTGCATTCTGATGGTTAGCTCGTCTCTTTTTCAACTGGACCTATAAATATGACAAAAGACATTCTCATTAGCTTCATGTAATATGTTAGTTTTGTTCCAACTTGATTACACTAATAAAGATTGAAAGTGTCGCTAACCTAATACTTCCTTGTATACGATATTTCTTGTATATGTCCATGTCCCGTAGCTGGTTGTTCAATCATAACCAATACCTTTGTTGTTGCCATTGAGATTCCTCTTGATAATGCTACATATAGTTGCCCATGGGAGAAAACATGTTGGGGAAGATATAATCCAACATTAGGTATTTTTTACCTTGAGCCTTATTTATCGTCATGGAAAAACATAGACGTATTGGAAATTGTTTTTGAATAAATTTAAAAGGATATCCTTCATTCTCAGGCGGTGATAATTGTATTCTTGGTATAAACACCCATTTTGTTGCAAATTCTCCTGTTGTTATTTCTGCATGTATGACATTGTTGTCAAAACCTCTACAAATAAATCGTGTCCCATTGCATAAACCATTTGATGGGCCTAAATTTCTCAGCATCATGATAGGTGCATTCTCTTTGAAAACTAACCTAATATGTTGAATTCAAGGATACATATGATGTTATGTATTTTACGACACCTTTGTTGTTGATCTGGTATAGGAATTCAAACTAACATAATAATTAAAATGTTAACGATAGATTGAATATTTTGATGTACCTATGTGGCGGTAGACCATTTCGAGCTAATGTATTTAGGTATTCTTCTTGATAGTAATTGTTGGTATCATTTTCTGCCGAGTCGAAACTGATATATGTTATGGTTTCTCCTGGAAATCTAGTAATCATCATTTCATTTATATTATCTACAAATTCATTTCGACTTGTTAAGATTGCCCTTTCAGCAACAAACTTTGCCGATCTGTAATTTTGTTGTAGCCCTTTAAAAATTTCCCTTACCAAGCATTCTTCTGCCTTACCCTGACCACTTGGGTGGACCACCATTTGTTGTGGTAGTAGTATTAAATTATCCCTTATTGTGTTTCCTTCCCCGTTTCCAACACGAATCAAGAAGTCGCTAAAATTTGGATCTGTTCTTGCCCTCATGTTGGATGTTAAATGAATCTTTTCCATCAAAGGCCACAAATATGACCTTACTAAACTTGCATCCACTGTCTCTGCTCGTGTTGATTTTGGAACCACCGGTAGCACTTGTCGAAAGTCACCTCCAAATACCATTACTTTTCCACCAAAAGGTACATTCTTTTCCATAATATCACGAAAGCTTATGTCGGTTGTTTCAATTGTGTGTCTCTTAGCCATTGGTGTTTCATCCCATATCAGAGCAGGGTCCGTCTCACCTGATGTTGGGGGGCCCAAAATCAAAATTGCCCACGCACCAGATGCTAAGCAGCACTGGGCATGAGGTGGGGTGTTAAAGAATGACAAAAGTCCCACATCGGTGGTTAATGAGATGAGTGGACTCCTTATAAGGCTTGGGCAATCCTCCTCCCTTTGAGCTAGCTTTTGGGGTGTGAGTTAGGCCTAAGACCTAATTTAACATGGTATCAGAGCTTAAGGTGAAGCTTTAAGGATCTCTCTCTTTTCAGTGTAGCATAAGGCTCGAAGAAGAGTAGTTGCATTGTCCTAGAAACAGCAAAGATTACAGTTCATTTAGATCTCTACAATGGTGGAAGTTGTCATCAGTTCAAGTGTAAAGGTGCTTCCTTAGGGATTGGTGGATGTCACTCAGTCGTAGATTCTCATCATCCTCTTCATTTGCAAGCATGCGACATGCCAGGTAGCTCTTTAGTTTCAATTCAACTCACAGGATCTGAAAACTACTCTCTATGGAGCAGATCTATGAAAATTGGTCTTCTAGGTAAAGGAATTACCGGTCAATGTTCTAAGGATAAATTCACTACTTCTATGCATGACTTGTAGGGAAAATGTAATGATATTGTTCTATCATGGATTATGATCTTTGTTAGTAGGGAATTACTAAGTGGCATATTCTATGCTAGTAGTGCTCAACAAGTATGGATTGATTTGAAGGAGATGTTTGATAAGGTGGATGGATCTAGGATATTCTATCTGCACAAAGAGATTGCTACACTCAGTCAAGGACTGCTATCTGTTTCTAGTTATTTCTCTAGACTTAAGGAGTTATGGATGGAGTTTGATTCCCTTATGCCCTGTCCTGGATGTGCCTATGAGGTTTCTAAGACCTATGTAGTACATTTTGAATATTAATGATTGATGTAATTTCTCTTAGGGATAAATGAGTCTTACAATCAGTGTAGAAGTCAGATCATGATGCTGGATCCTACCCCAGGGGTTAACAAGGCTTACTCTCTTGTTTTAGCTGAGGAGAGTCAGAGGATCCTTGGAAAATCTAATGTTGTAGGTAGTGATAATTCCAGTTTGGTAAATGAGACCATGGCATTCTTCAGTAACAACAAGATTTCTATGTCTAGATCAAGTTTCAATTCCTATTCTGGATCTAATCCTCCTTCAGGACCTGGTTTTACATCTTCTCAGAAGTCTCACACAAACAATCATCTCTATTGTGACTACTGCAACTGGAAAGGTCATGTGAGATCTACTTGTTACAAACTTCATGGCTACCCTGCTGATTGGAAGGGTAAGAGAAGAACAACCATTGGACTGATTCCTGAAGCTAATCTTGCAAGAGTTGCTACTGGCAATAATCAGCTTATGCAGTACTCAGTTTAGTCTGCTGAAGGATCTAGCAATAGTTCACATGGAAGCACTCATTTCAGGCCACCTGCTGGTGGCTCCTCGTCTAATGCTCTTTCTCATGCTTTCATGTCTAATCACTATACTCCACAGGTTCAGCAGCATCCTCATTTCTGTCCACAACTGTACCAGTAGCTCCTAAACATGCTGGATCAAAAGAATGAGAAGACAAAGGCAAAGACTAGTTGTGATAACATGTTTGCATCAGGTATGAAGCATTATTCCTCTACTATTACTGAACTTGATACGTGGTTTATTGACTCTAGAGCTTCTCAACATATGGTTCATAACATGAATATGATGAATCAACACTCTTCATTAACTAATGCCTCATGTAATAAGGTTCATTTTCCCAATGGTGCACGTGCTCAAGTAACTCATATTGGTTCTTCTAAGGTCCTTGGAGGAACAGAAATTTCTAATGTCCTGCATATTCCTACTTTTCAACATAATTTGCTGTCAGTTTCAAAACTGACTAAGGAGCACAATTATTGTGTCATCTTCTATCCTAACTATTGTGTCTTTCAAGACCTCTTAAGTGGGACTGTGAGGGGGACTGGCAGACTAAAGAATGATTTGTATGTTATGAATGTTGATTGCTTGTTGAATAAATCCCTTGAAGTGCCCTTGCAGTCTACTCAAGTTGTGGCTCACACTGCCTCTACTCAGTCTTGTAATGTAGATATGTCTCTTTGGCATAAGAGATTAGGTCATGTTCCTGTATCTACTATTAGAAAACTTAACTTTTTCAAGTTTGTCTCCTCTAGTTCTACTCCTATTTGTATTGTATGTCATTTGGCTAAACAGTCTCGACTGTCATTACCTTTGAGTAATTCTACTACTATTGCTTGCTTTGACATTCTACATGTTGATGTATGGGGTCCTTACAGAGTTCCTACTTATGATAATAAGAAATACTTTCTTACTTTGGTTGATGACTTTTCATGATACACTTGGTTAATCTTGCTTAACTCTAAGGCTGAGGTCATAGTAGCTTTAACTAACTTATTTGCCATGCTTAAGAATATCTTCTCCACTACTGTTAAAATACTCAGAACTGACAATGGTTAAGAGTTTTTCAACTCCCAAGTTACCTCTTTACTACACACACTTAGTAATCTTCATCAAAGTTCTTATACTTATACCCCTCAGCAGAATGGGTTGTTGAACGAAAACATAGAAACATTCTACATATGGCTAGGTCACTTAGATTTTAGGTCTGCCTACCTCTTAGGGTGAATGTGTCACTACTAGTGTCTACCTGATCAACAGACTTCCCTCTTCTATCCTTCAGGACAAGACTCCTCTTGACTTGTTGTATCAAGTTCCCCCTATTTTGGATCATTTACGAGTGTTTGGCTGTCTTGTGTTTGCCACTGAGGTGAGAGGGGTTGACAAGTTTGCCTCCAAAGCACTTCCTGCAGTGTTACTTGGTTACTCCACTCTCCAGAAAGGGTACAAGTTGTATGCCTTGTCTAGTAAGAATTTCTTTGTTAGCAAGGATGTTGTATTTAAGGAAGAGGTTTTTCCCTTTAAACACATGAGTTCCTCTTGTTCCTCTTTATTCCATGTCCTACAATTTCTGGATGAGCCTACAGGGTTGCTCCCTGCTATTGCCCCTGTTCAGTTGAGGGTCTTTCAGTTAATGCTCAGCCTGCTCAGGTTGTTTCTCATATGGTTGAAGAAGTCTTGGTTGAGCCTCATAATTCATCAGGTGTTGTTCCTGCTATTATCAGTACCAGTAGCTCTTTGAGAAGATATACTAGGACCATCAGACCTCTTATTTGGCTTCACAATTTCCACACTTCTAAACCTGCTTCCAGCTGCCTATATCCATTCTCCAATCATTTCTCTTATGCTAATATCACTGCTTCCTATGGTGCTACTTTAGTTTCTCATGCTACTATTACTGAGCCTAGTACTTTTCTTGAGGCTTCTTCACAACCACAGTGGGTTGAGGCTATGCGTTTTGACATATTTGTCATTGTTGATTCATTAGCTTGTATTGTTGTTGCTACTCCACTGCTGGCGGATGCCAATGTTATCATACCTCTTGATCTGATATGTGCCAGCAATGCCTAATATAGATATATTTTTCCAGTTCCACCTGGTCCATCTACAAAGAATAATCCTGGTGTTCCAGAGTCGACATTGTTCTTCTTTCACTAAGCTTGGTGCTTCTTCTCCAACAACATGTATTTGTTGCGCATTGGATTTCATGCCCCTCTTTGTTCGCAGCCTCACGGATTGTACTTCCGCCATAATGTTTGGTGATTCATCTTCAAGGACATGTAGCGCATTGGATTTCTTACACCTCTTCCTTCGCGGCCTCACAGATTGTGGTTCTTCCACTATGATTTATGATTCATCTTCAAGAACATGTCTTACTAACGCATTGGATTTCTTTCCCCTGTTTGTGGGTGGTAATGGTGATTTTGATTCATCCTCCATTATAATTACTACTTCATCTTCAATGGTATGTATTTCCTGAGCAATTAGACTCCTTCGTGGGTTTGAATTATTCATATCGATGCGGACAAAGAGTTGAATTCCTTGTCTTTACTCAACACCAATTTGCGGTAGTACATACATTCTTCCTTCTATAAGAATTGTCAACAATTGGATATATTAGCATAAAAATAGTTCTGAAAGTTAGTCATACACTTATTTATTGTTGGGATTAAAATACGTTGAACTATAGTGTAAGATGTTATAAGTACAAGGCATACCTTTTCTGAGGTTGTTTTGATGTAGTCTTCGACATTGAAACCTACTAACATTTGTGTTGCATCAAATAGTGTAACCCGAGCACGTTGTTCTCCAGCACAAACTTCAAGGCTTAAGGAGTCTCTTTAAAATAAGGTGAATAAGTTAGAGTTCATAGTTTAACTGGTTGTATATTATCAGAAAATATTGATTGCCCATTTTAGGCAAGTCTAACCTCATTTCATACTCCACATTCTGGATGTTGCAATTGGGACATGTCGTTGTATCTTGTTTAACTTGCACTTTCTTATGGCACTTTCTGCAGGACGAGTACCATGGTTCATCTGTATTGAGTATGTCTACAATTTTGGCTTTGAACTTGTATAAAAACTCCCTGTACATTGTTAATAACCAATATACAACATTATTTTTGGTAAACAATGGTCCTATTTGGATAGGTAAAGTGTCGTTTTGGAGGTACATGTGTATCAGCAAGCGTGCCATCCATAATATTGGCTAATGTCACTTCTGTGGCTTTTCTCATTACCTTACTTGGTGTGGTTGTGATAGCTTTCTTTTCGGCATTTATGACTTCACGCATGTATATCGAAAGAGGTGAGTTAACTGTAGCACATAATTAAGGAAACGTTTGTAGGTTTAAAAAATTTTAGACTAAATTTTAACTTGATAGGACTGTTATATATAGTTCTCCCTATAAACAAATTATGGCAATGCTGTTAAATTCTTGTTTGAACATAAGTTGTGGAAGTAACGTTAAATAAAAATTGTCGAGCATATTAGTAAATGAGGTTTTGTACCATGCGCGAAGATCTAGTGCTTTTTGAAATATTGGATTGATCAACACACTGCTTGCGGGTAGAGTTGATATCCCAAAAATCCCTACATTGGAATCAACATATTTAATCGAGGAATTAGCAAATATACTTGAAATTTACATAATCAAAAAATAGGAGAGGTTGTCTATACCTTTATAGATTGAGACTCTCACGTCACATAATCCTAGAATAGGTTGGTCATCTTTCAGCTTTTCAAGAAAGGTGTCATCGTTTACTGCAAAATCTCCCCACAGAGTAACAGTAGTACAGTCCATGCTGGATTATGAATTAGACAAATACTGTCAATGCAGTGGCAGATTATTATTGACGGTGGAGAACAAAGAAGGGCAACTTGCAGTTCATTTGTAACAACAATTTCGCGTCTTTTGCTATTGCCTTTTTCAATGATGGGATTCACCTTAACTAACACGCAAAGCAAGTTTGAATAGAGGACATATAAATTAGTGATATGTATGATGTACTTGACGGAAATTACTAATAAGTCGTGTGAAGAGTTACCAAATATGGCACTATTAGGCAATTTCTCTACCTGTTCCAAAGATACAAAACCATTAGAGAAGTTGTGTGTTAAAACAACATGGTCACTCTCCCTTATGATTGTGTTATCTGTAATGGCTAGTTCAATCTCTTTGTGCACGGAAGTGTAGTTGGGATTGACCCGATCCAGCAACTCGTTAGCAATGTAGTACGTCTTATTTGTCTTCAAAAAGTCCTTCCATGTGTCGATATGCTTGTTAAATAGTGTTGCTTGCAACTTTGTCCCCTGGTATTGATGTAACCGATATGTGATGTCATTAGAGAAGTAAAAGGGGAATAAGTGGGAACGATAACATATAAGTTGAACAAAAGTGTTACCTCGTCGTCCACTAATAATACAGTTTGAAAAGTCCCTTCGTGGCGAGAATTGTTGTACGAAATTACAGAACCCTTGCGAATAACTAATACTCGCATCACCAATCAACAGAGTGTTTTGGTATCTTGTTAATGGGGACACTCTGTTTTGATAGTTCGGTTTTGGTCGCCATTTGTGATGAATCTGGATGGTTAAAGGTGCATAGCGGAAAGTGAATATCAATATTAATTCTAGGCCGCAGTGTGTAGTAGTTAAAACAAAGGAATAAGTAAGTAGGTTGTAGCAATGTTATGTGTGCAAGTAGTCCAATGAAAAGCATAACAGGAAACTTAAACAGAGTGAAAACTTCTAACATCTTATGCAGAGTGAAATATTTCAAAGACAAGTCCAATATTGTAATGTGGTTGCAGATGGATGATCAATATTCACCTAATTTAATTAGAAATTGCAGATGTGACACTTGATTTTTAAAAAAAGAAGCTTGTATCAGAAGAGGAAACATGGCATACCTTTGCGTCTTATGCACAAATTGAATTAATATTGGGAAACGGTGTTGTGCATGTGGTTGATATAAATAGAGAAATCTCCAGAGGTTGTGTTGGCTGGAATTTTTTTGGACGTTGGGCAGTTGCAGGGGAAACTTGGCGTCTTTCCAGTGAAAGCATGGCGTCTGTCCAGTGAAAGTGGTGACTATTCCCAGGCAAGGTGTTTGTTGTGGGAGGGATGTGTAGTTAGGGGTTTTCTTATATAATTTAAGGGTATTTGCGTAATCTTTTTAAGTTTTAAGTGAGGGGTATTTACGTAATCTTTTTAAGTTTTAAGTGAGGGGTATTTACGTAATCTTTTTAAGTTTTAAGTGAGGGGTATTTACGTAATTTAACATTGCTCTTTTCGAGTTCATGCTTTTAATGTAGTATTATATTATATATATATATATATATATATATATTTTTATTATTTTTATTTTTATTTTTTTTATTATTATTTTATATGTTGACTAACCTTTACTTATGTCTACGTAACTCTTATGTTTGGATATATTAAATTGCTTATCTTTTACTTTTTGAAGATTATTTATGTGACCTAATGTTAATTGTTAGCAAGATAGATAAGCCTTTGGGTAACATTTTAGAACGAAGGTGATAAAAAATTCTTCTTAAAAATATGTTAACTCATAACATTCTTTTAGGCCTTTCAAGTTGAGGAAAAGGGAACTTTTAGTTTAAGAGTTTCCAAATGAAGTTTCAAAAGGGCTAAAATAATATTCACTTAGGCTTAATTCATCGCTTAGGACCTCCAAATAAATTTGAAACTAGTTTAAAGGCTAGAATAATTACTTTTAGAAATTACTTAAGACTTTAGATATATATATTTTTTAAGAAAACAAGTAGGGAAGTAGGCATTATATTTTTATTAGCAAAATAAAATGTAAAGTAGGTCACAATAGTTAGGCATGTTTCATATTCTTTAAATTACCCCCATATCCCTTTGTACATTTGGTAACTATTTAACTTAGACAATGCTTTCTTATTAGGTCATTTATTAAAATTTTCTTAGGCGTAACTTTTTTTAAGAAGTTTAACTTGGAGTGATATTTTCAAATGTTACGTACTCATTTTTTATTTGTTTAAACCAAGTATTTAAAGTTTAAGTTTAAACAACTTAAAAGTGCAGATTTTTGGGTCCAAAATTCTTTTAAAATATTACTTTCAAAAGGAAAAAAAACCATTATTTTAGAAAGGGCCAAAGCAAACGTTCTAAGTTTTTTTGTTAGAATTATTACTTTTTGTCTTAAAGATACATAGACTTAACTCATTTTTTAAGTAGGACCAAAATATTTCAAGTTCAAATTTGCAAAAAGAATATTTTTCTTACTTATACATATTTATCACTAATCATTTCCATTTTTTTTAGCACAATTGCTCCTCATGCTATTATAAATTTCCTAACTTGTTTTCTTTGTTTAAAAAAGCTTATGAAAAAATAACTTATATAAATTTATTCATTTTGTTATCTTTATTAGCCTAGGTTTGACGGTTATTGGTTTTAATAGTTCTTTAAAGGATCTTTAACCCTTCCCTTTAGGATAATCAAAATCTCTTACCTAGAATTACATAAGTTATCAATAGGAATTACTTTAGCATTATTTAGTTCAACATTTAGATGCCTAACTCACCATCTTTGAAATAATTAGGAGACTTTTAGACCCTTTTATAACTTAAGGTAGATGAATAATGATTTGGGATGGGATACCAATAACTAGGCCTATTTTATATTGTTTTTAAATCATCTCCTTTATGAAAATTGTATTTGTCATTATTGTTATCTTTCAAACTTAATATAGTTAAAATATTTTAATTTCTTAACATGTTATTTCAAGATTTTAGACATGCCAACAGGTTCAAAATATAAGGTACATACATATATATGTCATACACATAAAGGTATAAACTTTATTTAGTTTTCTCTATACATAACCTATTATTTTTATCTACTATCCCTTTTACGAATGTTATTTATTTATTTTTATAATTTATAAATCCCTACACTTAAATATACACATTATTTTTCATCAATTTATTCCTACATGTAAATAAAATAATAAATTTCCATTTTTTTTTTAAATGATATACATGTATATACTACACTTTATAATAAATCTAGCTAAGATCACAAACTTTATATAATATTTTAACATGTATCATTATTATTTATTTTTAGGAGACTCCATGTTATTCATTGTCATTCAAATCACATATCACATAATACTACATATTCACACTCGACTACTATCTTATTTTATTTTCTTTCACGTCTTAATAAAACGACAGATTTTCATAAATTCAACATATTTTTAGGATAAGTTTATTATGATACATCTATATTTTTCAACATATAAAAATGTCGTACATTTTAAGTGCGTTTATTTAATTTACTTATTTATTTTACCGTACGATAAACATACTACTACTAATTTCATTTAATACACATATACATGTCGTACACTTTTTCTTAAACTAATAAAATTTACTTACCATTGATTTTAAAGCAAATTTATAAACAAGTTTTCCTAATTATATTTTCTTAAATTGAGTTTAAGGATTATCTTCAAATAGGCTCTGAGGGATGCTTAATACCTTCCCCTCGAGTAACCAAAACCCTTACTCAGAATCTCACTAGTTTCGCAAATCAAACAAAGTTTACATTTACATATTTAAAAAATGGTTTTCTTAATATCTTTCTTAAAATTGAGGTGGCGACTCTAAAACAAAAATATTTTTTTCAAAAATCAGAGTGTCAGTCATATTATGTTGTGAACCGTTTCGGTCGGTTCGAAATAGAGATGCGACAACCAACAACAAGCATGTCATCAACATAAAGCAAAACGATAATGAAGTCACCATCAGAGAATTTTTGCACAAAAACACAATGGTTTGAAGAAGTCTTCTTGAAGCCATGTTGACTCATAAAAGAACCAAATTTCATGTATCATTGCATGAAGCTTGTTTCAGACCATACAAGCGCTTCTTCAACTTGCAAACATAATTCTCTTTTCCCTTGACTTCAAAGCATTCCGGCTGCTCCATATAAATTTCTTCATCCAAGTCACCATGGAGAAAAGCAGTTTTAATATCCATTTGTTCAACCTCCAAGTCCACACTTTCCGCCAAGACTAGAACCACACGAATGGATGACATCTTCACAACTGGAGAGAATATCTCATCAAAATCAATTCCCTTTTTCTGGTTAAAACCCTTCACAACTAATCTAGCCTTGTACCGTGGAACTAGGTTACCATCTTCATGTTTCACCCGGAAGAGTACCCACCTGTTTTTCTAAGTTTTTCGATCTTTAGGTAACATAACCAAATCAAAGGTATGATTATTGTAACACCCCGTATCCTAGATAGACCAAAAATGCAGATTTTGAGAAGTTGCAGGTGCAACTTACGGTCACCATCCACGGACCGTAGATCAGACCACGGTCCGTGCTGGTGGTCCGTGGTTCACCACTGCAGCCCCTCCCCAGAACTCAGTCAGAAAATCGGCTAAGTCCCGACTCACGGACAGACCTACGGTCCGTAGATCAGACCACGGATCGTGGTCTGTGTTCGTGGATCGAGACCTCCTTTGCCCAGCCTCTGACACAAACTACGGT